>JAJLRR010000056.1:0-67990 GCA_030567175.1 Williopsis lachancei
GTTTTAGCGGGTAATCGTTTATGTTCTGTCATCGTGGAAGCAGAGGGAAACATTTTCATCGACAAATCACGAGCGATGCTGGTTCCTTCTTGAGAACAGTGCAAGGATGTGCTTTAAAATGCATATAAAGCATATATTCTGTTGGTTTCAATAATTCACTGATTTTTTTACCAAATATCTGTCAACATGCTCCCACAGCCGGTGCCATTATCTTCAGTGTCTTCCAAATCTTTGAGTGCCATGATATGAGGACAACTTTTGGCGAAAAAAGTGTTTGTTTAGTTCTGCACAAATTGCATTTCTTTTGAAACAATGGCAGTCAAATTTCTCATGCTTTTGTAAATTTCGGCACGATTGGAAGTATATATATCCCTTCTTCCAACTTCTTTCTGACCCAGCTTCATTAGAGTCAAGACGTATTCGATTTTTTTTTGTTGGCGTCCCCCATGAGAGTTCATGAGTTATTATCTTCATGTGTTCCAGCAACGTTCAAAGTCCATGGTATTATCGCGTAGATTGGAGTTGGTAATGTCCAAGAGTCCGGTGAGCGTCATTGAAATACGACGGTTCCCATTACCCTCCATAAAGCAAAACTAGTAATGTGATCACGTCTTTCTTCAAGTTCATTAATTGGATGCTGGACCAGCAGCTGTTCATGATGATGATGATCCTATCATTGATGCACCGGTAGTTCATGTACCAGGTAATGAGCCATCGGCAATGCTGGGTTCAGCTTATTATAGTATATATTGGTGTTGTTTACTATTTTTTTTAGAAGTACAATTTTCATAAAGTAAACAAATGCCAAACGTCCCCAGAGTTTTTGGTCTTAAAAAGCAAAAAAAAAAATCAAAAAACACTATATAAGAGCTGTCTATTCCAAAAAAACTACCAGATGAAAGAATTTTTTTTCCTACAACCAACAAAAAAAACAACTGTATTTAAAAAAAATCATTTATGAGGCCAAAATTTGTTTTATTCCAAAACTTGACGCACCATATCCCTAAAAGCGTAGATCTCTGCAGCTTCTCACATAATTCCCATACTTAAGCCCAAACTATAATTCGCGAAACTCGCATAGTTTGTCCAGAGTTCTCGCACGCTCGTGTCAAAAATCGAAGATGACATAAGCAGGAAAAAGTATCACATACCGATTAATTGGTTTATAACAAAGAGTAAACAAACATTCGGGATCGATCGGATATCGATGGAAATGGGGTACCGTAGTTTATTAAGAGTAAACATCAAAATTATACAATGATCTTTTTGTAATTAACAGTAACTACAACGTCTATAACCAAATACTAAGCATCAATTTTTACTGCAGGGCGGTATACCTTTGTTCATTCTAATCATCATCATCATATGACACAACCGTTAATCGGTAAAGATAAAATTAAGAATGAGATTCGGTTGGCCAATCATTTCCCCAATAATATTGACGTTAATGGTGATAGGTCTAACGATGTATATCACTCGTTTAACAGTACAACTAATAGTATTCACAGTGGCATACATAGCGGAAAAGATAAGAGATCCTCCTATGTATTAGGTGATCTTGTACTTGCTAATAGAAGACAATTAGGACAAAGAAACAGAGATGTTCAAAGTTCCAATGTTGATGATGCTAGCAACAATCATAACAATAAAGAACCACAACGTGTCAATTCATCCAAAACAAGATCATTATCATCGTTAACCATCTCAAGATGTTTGAATAAAATAATGGATTTTTTACTTTGCCGCCGTGTTTAAAAATTGCATTTAGTGATCATAGATCCAAATCACTTTCATCGGATTCATTTGGTATATGCTTTGTTATTCTGGTATAGCTATTAGATTTTTTTTCAATTGCACCTAATAGAAAAGGTTTTGTTAGTATGCTTATGGGTTGTATGGGTTGTATAAACTACAACTTACCAGTTGCTAACAGATAATTCTCCAATGATTCGATTGTAAAATCATCACTCTTTGAATCATAGTTCAATTTCTCAAATCCAACTAATCTTGAAGATTCAACTCCATTTATATAGACCAATACTGCTGGTAAAATTTTAATCTTTAACCTTGTCACCAAGAATGGAGAATTATCAACGTCAATTCTAATGAATTTTGTGAAAAGATGTCTTTGAGATAGGATCTGATGTAATGAGATTCATGTTAGTCGTTATGCAGTTTGTATGATATGGAAATGTACTAACCTCTAATTTTTGATCCATTTTTCTACATTTCTCAAACTGTGGATGAAAGAAATGTAATACAATCTTCTTATTAGAAGTTGTGATCTTCAATACAGATTCTTCAGATAACAAAGTTTCAACTTGTCCATGACCTTCATTAGAAATTTGCTCTTTAGAAAGTTTCATCTTTTCACTCAATTCTTGAATTCTTTGTTCTCTATAAGATTGATAATAATTTGATTCGAATTCATCATCCAATTGATCTAAAAGTTCATCATCGTTATCAGAATCAACGTCTTGATGACCTTGTTCTCTCCTTATCAAGTTCTCTTGATATTTATCCAGGATATTGTTGTAGCTCATTTTGTATTGAATTTGTTGATAGATATATTCAGACTCCAACATAAGTCCTTATTGTTTGGTGTTCACTAATATTGTTCAAATTAAAAATCTAGAACGCGTACTATGGATCAAAAAAGATTATATAATCAATGACAAAGCAGCCACCAAAGACATTACATAATCAGAAAAGTATTAATTCTCTGGCCCACAATGCCCCGGTAAATTTGTCAACGCGGTCAACAGTTTTTCCGGTTATATTGAACCGTAGGCGATGATCTCGATGCTAAAGCGGTGTCCGTTGTATAAACTGTTACTGTTAGCTCTTGCAGTTATAATAATCATAGGAGGATAATATTGTAGAGTGTACAATGGATTAATATTACCCAGATTGTAGCCATGAGAAGACGTTATTTGATGATTTTGAACATAATTGAAGCTGCTTACACTACGTGCTAATCAACAGCTTACAATTCATTATACTACAGCCGCAAATGGTGAGCTTAGTTAAGATACTTATTCATTTCTGATAAGGCTAGCTCAGACTGGCTCAACAGATCAATACAATTAGTAAAGAGAGGGGAGTGACATGTCGAAGCTCATGGTTATACGTTTTGTCAGAGATATTTATGGGTGTGCAGCAACGTAATTATGCGGTGCGTTGTCGACAGCTGTTTCTAATTTATATCTATGTTCTCGGTATGCGCGTGCGCGTGTTTTTAATTAGATCATCCGCATAGTTATTTTTTCACTATGAGAGAGAAAACATCACCAGTTGCAGTTGCAAGTTTAAGCTAAGTAGTCACTGCTTAACGAGCGGATAAATAGAGACAATGGACTGTAATTATATATATATATGGCCATGGACATCACACATTGCTCTACAAGGACACAGCACCGACGTACTTTCTCCCTCATCCCGTGCTGCTAATCTTATAAGGCCACAGTCGGAGGTGCCTCTCGAGTTAAACGTCAACACCAACAAAAGTTCGGAACACCGTTCTCCAGCATCTGCCCAGTTCAAATCCCTTAACTATGGGGCTTTTATGGATCTCTCCTTCCCGCGCCTGCTTTTTTGGAGGGCGATTAGCAGTAGGGTAACGCTGTGCGCTGAAACATTTTTGCTAGCAAAATTGCCCACAGGCAGCTCTTAGTAATAATAACAACAATAATAATTTGTATATAAGGAACCCAAATCGACCACACTGAGAATCGCATATAATTAGTCCAACACGGAGGTCTTTCTTCTCTTTTCTCTTTCTTCTTCTCTTTTCTCTTGTCCGTCAGAAGTAATTCATAAACTACTCTTACACTAGTTTTACTACTTTTAAACACACACATAATAGCAATCATGTCTGAACCAAAGTAAGTTTGTCGTTGAGTCTTGTTCAATTGTTGTTCTTGCCAAATTATGTTGTTGTCCGTGATGAGCGGGCTCTCTTTTCGGGGGGTTTGGTTTGCTGTATTTCTGAATTAATCACACCGGATCCATTATTTTCATTTGCATAGAGAGGAGGTTGAGCATTAACCTCAATGACACCGATCTCAATCTCATAGCTCAATTCACAAACACAATCACATAGGTCATAATTCACTTTAAGTACGCACATATATATTTGATGATTTAATATGGCAAGTAACCGGGTTTCTGCTTACATAAGAAAATGGCTTTATTTTAAAAATTTCCACAGGTGCTGTTTTGCTTTGCTTGTTTGTGGGGAGTGTCACACCAATTTTAATCCGAGGCACAATTCATCTTTACGAGATTCAGTATAAATTGGAGCCAGAGAGCTCTTATTCAAACCATTGAAACCATTCATACCTTCAGTTATCCATCAATCAGATACATTGAAGACATAATACACCTAATATTACAAACAGACAACCTTGCAAGCAAACACAGCAATCATACAGCCAAATTATGCAGAGACTACAGCTATTGGCTAGCTCGTTAAAAGGCAGCAACAACAACAACAACATCACACATCATAACAATAATACTAACGCACTCCCCAGAGGTGATATTGGTCTTATCGGTTTGGCCGTCATGGGTCAAAACTTGATCCTTAACGCTGCCGACCACGGTTACACCGTTGTTGCTTACAACAGAACCGTGTCAAAGGTTGACCACTTCATGGCCAACGAGGCTAAGGGTAAATCCATCATTGGTGCCAAGTCCATCCAAGAGCTTGTTGACAACTTGAAGAGACCAAGAAGAATCATTCTCTTGGTTAAGGCTGGTGATGCTGTTGATGCTTTCATCAACCAATTGTTGCCATACTTGGAGAAGGATGACATCATCATTGACGGTGGTAACTCCCATTTCCCAGACTCCAACAGAAGATACGAGGAGTTGAAGCAAAAGGGTATCCGTTTCGTCGGTTCCGGTGTCTCTGGTGGTGAGGAAGGTGCCCGTTACGGTCCTTCTTTGATGCCAGGTGGTGAGGCTGAGGCTTGGCCACACATCAAGGAGATCTTCCAATCCATCTCCGCAAAGGCTGACGGTGAGCCATGTTGTGACTGGGTCGGACCAGCTGGTGCCGGTCACTACGTCAAGATGGTGCACAACGGTATCGAGTACGGTGACATGCAATTGATCTCCGAGGCTTACTACATCATGAAGACCGTTGGTGGTTTGACCAACAAGGAGATTGGTGACGTCTTTGCCCAATGGAACAAGGGTGTCTTGGACTCCTTCTTGATTGAGATCACAAGAGACATCTTGTACTACAACGACACCGATGACACCCCATTGGTTGAGAAGATCTTGGACTCTGCTGGTCAAAAGGGTACCGGTAAGTGGACTGCTATGAACGCTTTGGACTTGGGAATCCCATTGACCCTTGTCGGTGAGGCTGTCTTCTCCAGATGTTTGTCCGCTGTCAAGAGCGAGCGTGTTAAGGCTTCTTCTATCTTGCCAGGTCCAACTATTCCAAAGGATGCTGTCAAGGACAGAAAGGAGTTCATTGACAACTTGGAGCAAGCTCTTTACGCCTCCAAGATCATCTCCTACGCTCAAGGTTTCATGTTGATCAAGGAAGCTGCTAAGGAGTACAAGTGGGAGTTGAACTTCCCAGCCATCGCTTTGATGTGGAGAGGTGGTTGTATCATCAGATCCGTTTTCCTCGGTGAGATCACAAAGGCCTTCAAAGAGAACTCACAATTGGAGAACTTGCTTTTCCACAAGTTCTTCAGTGATGCTGTCACCAAGGCTCAAACCGGTTGGAGAAAGACCGTTGCTGCCTGTGCCGAGTACGGTATCCCAGCCCCAGCTTTCACCACCGCTTTGTCCTTCTACGATGGTTACAGAACCGCCTACTTGCCAGCTAACTTGTTGCAAGCTCAAAGAGACTACTTCGGTGCCCACACTTTCAAGGTGTTACCAGAGAAGGCTAACGACCACTTGAAGGAGGGTGAGTACATCCACATCAACTGGACCGGTAAGGGTGGTAACGTTTCCGCCTCTACTTACGACGCTTAAGTGAATTTGAGGGATTTCTGATGTATAAAAACCTTTTATGTCATGATTTTACTATCATTTTAATCTGTAGATGTTGTGATGTGGTAGATTTAGAGCTTTGTATTTCGATCCTTTCACTTATTCCTATTCTTTCGCTCGGGTCGGGCAGAGGAATGAACTATTCAATTTGGCGATAAAAAACACACTGCGAAAAGATAAACAAACAAATTAACGGAACAGAACAACAACGTCCAGTGCAATCGGCCAAAGAACAAACCAACACGGCGGCTAGTCCAGCATCTCCAGAATGAGCCACATATATGAATTGGATCCCAAGATACGAAGACTCCTCTCACTGGACAACTTTTTGGTACGTGAATTTTCTTTATTCTTCTACTCTTCTATTCTGTCTTCTTCTCTCTATGAGTAAGCGAGAGATTGAACCACACGGGAATTAGCCGCTAACAGCTTGCTGATTATAGGACAACTTGAGCGTCTATGAGTTCATAGAGGAGCTCAGTAAAGACCACTCCATGGGAAAGAAGGAAGTCAGCTCTTTAAAACGTAAGTAACAACAACAGCATCCCTATAACCTAGTACCACCAGCTAACTAACACACCCATGAACTTTAGATCTTGACCCCAAACCATTCATCAGAACGTTCGAGTCAACGCTCAGAGAACTACATAAGGTGTCCAGTGAAGCTTCGGAAAGGAAGCGTCAACTAGAGAGGCAAGTGTCGAAGTATGAGCTAGATCATTCCAGAAATATCCTTTCGTTGACAAGCAGAGCAGATGCGGTCCAGTCACAATTCAAAGACTTGGACGATCAAGTGCACAAGGTCACACACACAATGACACCTCTCACGGAGGATCTCCATAGAATGGTGCACGCAAAGGAAAGAACCGAAGGAACGGTCCAATTGGTCCAGATATACGACTCGTTCTACCAGAGAGGTAAATCCGTGGAATTGGATAGGCTATTGAACGGTTCAATCAAGGACAAAAAGACCTGTGCATCCATCGTGGCACAACTCTTGTCAATATCACAGAAACTCATATCCGATGATTTGCAGAGATCTGCTCAGTGCCATGAACTGATTCAAAAATACTCTGAAACTATGGAGAATTGGCTATTGGATGAGTTCAGTGAACAGTACAAAGCTGATAACTTTGCCGGAATGAGAGACATAGTGGAGATTCTGTTCGACTACAACGAAGGTGTTGGAGTGATTAAGAACTTTATAAACCAACATTCCTACTTCATCAATGCTGACACACAAGACGCTGTTACTGTTGATCAAGCAACATGGGAAAAACTATCCGATCCTACGAATCAAGAACTACTTCACGAATCGTTCTCAAAGGAGTTTTTCCAAGAAGTCAAGAATGTCATACATGACGAAACAGTTGTCATTCTAGACGTTTTTAAAGAACCTACCACTGTTCTTCAACTTTTCTTACAAAGAGTCTATGCACAACAGATTCAAACTCGAGTTGAATCGCTCTTGAAAGTCTCGTACTCTGTAAGCACATTGTCATATCTCAGAGTCTTATATTCGCTCTATGTCACGACATCGAACTTTACAAAAGATTTGAAAACTTTTTTCCAAACTGCATTAGTCTCATATGAATCAAAGATTGATGATTTATTCTTAGTATTGGATCAAAGTTTATCCGATCTTTTCACTCAGCATCTTTCAGAATCTAAATATTTCGAATTAGAGAAGAAAACTTTAGAATCTATATTCTATACGGAGACTTCTAAGTATGAACATGAAAACGAAGGTAAAATTACTTTTAAATTAAAGAATCGTGTTTCAAATTTGTCATCAAATAGTGCAATGGGGAATATGGATATATCTACAGATTCTGAATACGAAAATCTTCAGAGACGTTCAAGGGTTGGACAGATTAAAAATTTCATGCGTTCTCATCTCGAAAGATCATCATCATTCAAGAGAAATTCAACCCAATCAGATCATAGTGAAGATGAACAATCGATTCAGGATAAATCCATGGAATTGAGCTTGGTAAGATGTGAAAAATTGATCAAATGTACCGTTGAGAGTCTTTCTAGAATCATCGAATTAACTCCGAACAAAGTCAGTACACATTCCATGGAAATATTGGAGATATTATTGGTCAACATTGGTAAATCGTATGTCGACTTGGGACTTGAAGTATCATTCAATGAAGTGACACATCTTGACTATAGATCTGACTATCTCAATTTTCAATACCTATCTAATGTCAAGATCTCATCACAGATTCTATTTTTGGTATCATCAACGATTAGAACCATCATATTACCGTTGACCAACAATACACCACAGATTAGACAAAGAATCACAAATTTAACGAATGGATATGTTGTTGGAGTTGAACAGAGGATAAACATTATATTAAACGATACATTATCCATATGTCAACAGAGAATTTCAAATTGTTTATCAAAACAGAAGAAGAAGGATTTCCAACCCAAAGTTGGAGAATTAGTCGATTCAGATACTCCAGCATGTGAATCTCTTTGTCAATTTTTAAGCGATACTCAAGTACAGCTATGTGATTACCTTGATGGTAAGAATCTAAGGATTGTATTGATTGATATTGGTAATTATGCATTTGAACAATTATTTGATCATTATAAGAATTATCAAATAAATTCCACTGGTGGTATTGTTGTTACAAAGGATATAATTTCATATCAAACTACAATTGAAACTTGGAAGATTTCTGAATTATCTCAAAAATTCCAACTGTTGAGAGAAATTGCCAATCTGTTTACAGTTCAACCGGAATTATTGAATTCATTAACAAAAGAAGGAGAACTTGTACGTGTTAAACCGTATATTTTAAGACAATTTATCTCCAAGAGAACAGACTATAATACAAACACAAACTATTTCGATAGGCTTAGAGGTATGATTTAAGTTATACAACTTATACAATATTTTATTTGAAGGCATTGAAATAGATCGAGAATATGGTAAAGATACCAATTGTTACCAATGATCCATTAACTAGCAAGCCTAGATAATCCTTTTTATCTCTGATATAGTTGTCATTATCATTATCATTACCCAGCTTATTATTCATGTTTTGCATAGCAATTGGTAAACTTAATGTTTGATCATTAAGCTTGAACGTTGATTTGACAAATCTTTGTAATGATATTACCAAATTTGATGAAATTTTTGGTAATAAGAATATAGTTATGAATACCAGACTATTCAAGATTGCAATTGAGATATAAAATTTCAATGCAGTATAAGGAGGAGGTAAATAACAGATTTCAGTCTTAAAAGTTGGTTTCGAATCATCATCATCTTCATGGTTTGTGTTTAGAGACAAGAGTTGAATAGCTGGGTATTTTATACCCATGTTCATCGAACATGACTTGACTGTGATTTCATCTGTTGATAGTTGTAGACCATGAGATTCATAGTTATGAGTGATATGACAATAATCGTGATCATCACCACTAAAGGCCAACTTGGGTCTTATTTTATTCAACACTTCCTGTGAGAGTTGATGATCTATCACCGTTTGATACTGATCACCTTTCATTATGGGGAAGTCGGCCTTTGATTCTCTCAGGGGACCACATTGTTGTAGCTTGGGGTTTCTGAACAACGGGACATGGGACATGAGGATCCTTGGACGTTCGTTTTCGTCGTAGGGCTCGAGTTTGTCCAGGATCTCCACGGCGTCTTTTCTGATCTCGGGCTCGTTGTAGTCCGATAATGAGATCGTGTCCAGCAGAACGATCGAATGGTTCCCCAGATTGTGGATCGATGACGTTGTACCAAAGATCGCCTTGAACCTGTTGAAACTAGTGATGTTCACAGTCTCTCCGAACCCGATGTCATGGTTACCCGGGAGAGATGCTATCAGTTTCCTATTCGGTCTTTGGTAATAGATCTGATTAAATCTTTTGAACTCTTCGAACCAATCCAAATCGTTCCAATATCTACCTCCATCGAACAAATCACCCAATAGGATGATCGTATCTGGATCCAACAGTTTATCGACATGTGCATAGTTTCTTCTGTGGTAGTTATCTATGAGCTGTTGGGCAAGCCAGTTGATCCAACGTGGTCTATCTGGGTATGAATGTGGATCCATTATCTGTGGATCTGCAAACAATGCGATTCTATGTGATGATGAGGATGTCCAATCTTCCCAATTTGTCCATTGACATTGTTCAATGGATCTTTTAACCGTTGATCTTTCGAAATTGTTGACTATGACGAGCCATGATACCAATGAGATTGTTATATATTTCCAATTGATCGATCTTATGATTCTCTTTATGGATAGTTTTGATGAAGATGAAGGTGTCATTGAGTACGATGGTTTGTTGTTATAAGCAGTAACAGAAGATGAATAATCTTCTTCTGTTTTATCCTTGAACTGCAAACGTCTTCTATGTGAGTTTGTATTAGCCGTTGTGTTCTCCATTGGAGAAGAATTTGGGGTCTCTTATTGGACAAATGCCACTGCTTTAATGTCTTTGTCCTTTGTTTATGTCCTTTGTTGATGAATTTACTGCTTATGTACACGACGGGATTATGGCAGTTAAATTTAGCGTGTTTATGTATTACATAATTCATTACATAAGCACAAAGAGTATGTTATATACATTACTGTTTATTTCATATGAAGCTATTCTGAAGTCTTTTGAACCTTATGAGGATTGGTGGTGTCATTGGTGTCATTTGCATCATTTGTCTCATCAGTCTTTCCAACCAAATAGTTCTCTCTGAACCATTTCAACTGAGCAATCGATTCCAAGATATCATCTCTTGCCGTATGAGAATTCATCTTCTTTGGACATTTGTTAATAAGTTCAGGGTTATGACGTCTTCCAAGTTCAAAGAAACTTGAAACGTCAATGATTCTGTAATGAAGATGATCTAATACCTTGGGCATTTCACGCATCATAAATGCTCTATCCATATGTATAGAATTACCTGCCAATACAGCTCTATTTTTTTTAGTAAAAATTGAAACATATTTGAACAATTCATCTTCAACTTGTTCCAAAGTCTTTGTTGAATTGAGTACTTTATCGGTCAATCCGGTCTATTCATTGTTAGTATATATCATATATGAGTAGTAATGTTAGTATACCCACCTTACCGTGTTGGTTTACACACCAAACGTTCATCGAATCCATTATCTCTTTCCCATAATGTATAACACTCTCATAACCTTCGTCAATGATGTTCAAATCTCCATCTGTTATGATACAACATATCTCTATGATATGATCGTTAAAGACATCTAATCCTGTCATCTGTAATTGTTAGAACAGTTAATGCTTAAGCTTATGCTTATTCTAGTAATATGTATATACTCACCTCACAGTCAATCCATACTATAGGTTTAAAATCTTTATCATTTTTAATATTTTCAACTTTAACGTTTGTCTTATCAAAAATTGGTAATTCTAATTGTGAATTTGTTCTCTTTAATGTCATTTTATATTTATTCTTAATATACCTTCTGTTATTGTTATATGATATTGATCTACTATGATATAAGATATTTGATGGGTTTAACTTGATGGTCCTTTGTAATGAATTGGGGAAAAAAATTGTACTTTGTAATCTGTTATATGACAAGTGTTTAAACAATGGATTAATAGTTCTCTTTATTGCAATTGAACTCATCAATGTCGATTGATGAGTAACCGTGAAGATATAGAGAAAGTGTTCAATAATTAGTTGATCTTTTACTTAGTGGAAAAATTATATAGCAAGTGATTATGTAATGTATTACATAATACTGAGATGTTGATCAAACATTCAAAACATTCATATCATCGATCTAATACATTATCTCACCTCTAAGTTGGACTGATGTACACCAGCAAAAACGATGTCAGCGGTCAATGTCAACAGACCCAGTCCATTGTTCACAAGACAAACGAGATCTGATACTTTTTATTTCATCTATTGTCTAATCCATATACCAATTTCAATACTTATTGATTCATCAATAGTTATACCAAAAGATCTTAGACCTTCTTTTCAACAATCAATAATTGAATTTCATATCAATTCTAATAAGGATTTTTTATTATTGAATCCACCAATTTGGTTAAACATCTTTGGATGGATTGAATTATTAATTCAATTACCATTTTTTTTCATTGCATCTTATGGATTAATCAAGAGATCAAATTTGATATATAAATATCTTATAGTCTATGGATTAGAAGCTTCATTTACAACATTTATTTGTATATTGAGTATATATTATAATGGTACTGAAGCTCAATTGATTGAAACTAATGGAGATATCATAAATCTAATAATGGTTTATTTACCAACTTTTTTAATTCCATTGTATATGTCATATGATATTTGGGTTTATAAGTTGGATAAAGAAGATCTGTCATCATCCAAGAAGGAGAAATAGTTAAACTGTATAGACTTATAATATGAAGATCATGATCACACTATCCATTTGAGCCAATTGTAGTTAATCTTGTAACTATCAATGATAGGTTATATACAAAGCTATATTGTAAATTTAAAAAAAATTCAGGGCCGGGCAGGGAATTGAACCCTGGACCACTCACACCCAAAGCGAGTATCATACCACTAGACCACACGGCCGAATTTTGATTTTTGTAAAATAGGTGTTTGCCACACAGAGGACACTCAGAGTATAAAAAACTCTAAATTATTAAAGAACAATTGTAAACAAATCAAAACATAACTTTCTAAACACTTCAGCGGTTAATCCATTGTGATCGAATAGAGCTCAGAATGCATAGAAACATCCTCAACATCTCCAGTGAAAGACCCAAAGGTCGGAATGTCCATTTTGTACAAGGAATCGGAACGTTGTAATACAAAGAGAGACCTTTAAAATTCATTTGTTTCATTTTGATCTGTTATACTAACACTGTGATGCTTTGTCTATAAAGCCGGAAGTTGTATCAATCTTCTTATGTCAATGCTCTCGATTCTCTCAGAGAACTCAAACAGTTGATCCAATTTGGCCTTTATAACTGTGAATCCATAAATTTGATCTTTGAACAGAGGTTAGTAACTAAAACTATTGATACAAGGAGCTATTGCTAACTTCATTGGACTCTTTAGAAAACCAATCAGATTCCCCTCGGAATCCATATCAGAATCATTGAAATTCACACAATGTATTCGTCTATTACAAATCCTTATGGAGAACTTACAATCATCATCAGATGTTGATGGGGACCCCCATTTGATCTTAACAAGAAGAGATATCTTCTATCAGGATGTACAGTTGTTCAAGAAACAGTCAACCGTTGACCTTTTCATCCAAATGATTCTACAATCGCTCAACATAACAGGTGATCAAATCGGTGCAGTTGCATCTCAGAAGGGTTTAATGATGATTGGAGGTGATCAATCTTTGAAGTTTCAACTAAGATATCCTGATGCGATAACCACAAGGGAATTTATACTACAACCTGGAATACCAACTCTTATACCAAGATTCCCTCTTAGAGGTACTTCATTATCCTTCTTAAATAACGATACCATTGAATACGTTTTAATTGTGGAAAAAGAAGCAGTCTTACCTATTTTTGCAAATTCAAAGTCAAAAGAGCAAAGATTAATTATAACAGGAAAGGGATTCCCCGATGTATTAACAAGAACTTTTATCCATCTGATTCATCAATCTTATCCAACGTTACCAATCTTTGGATTTGCAGATTTTGATCCTCATGGATTTATGATACTTCAAAATTATAAATTTGCTAAAGGTAATCCATTGGAGAATTGTCTTGGTTTACAATTGACATCTGCATCGTTATTACACTTTATTACTAATAGTTCATCATCATCGAAGACTTCAGTCTTGGAACTATCATTAAAAGATTTCAACAGATGTTTAAACGCTTTGAACAATTGGAAAAATCTTGATAAACAATGGAAATTGGAATTACAAAGAATGATGTTCTTTGGTAAAAAAGCTGAAATGAACGTCATGAATAAAGATCCAAATGGTGATTTATCATACTACGTTGATAAGATGTGTCAAAGAGCATTGGAAAGGTTAAAATGATTATACAAATACTCTAGCATTCTTTGCATTCTTCTTACGCATCTGTCTAAGAACATCTCTTTTTCTTCTCTTGAATTCATTGGTCCATTCACTTCTTTTATCCCAAAATGTCTCTTCCCATGTCTCCATTTTCTCAGATGTTGGCAATTTATTGAGCTGTGTCTGTGCAACGAGGAAAGGAGAATCGAAATGTGGGAAGAATAAACCCTTACGTTGTTTAACCTTGGATATCATTGAAACGTGTTCAATCTCTGGAAGTTCAATGTCAACTTGAATAGGTTGTTTGGTCTTATCGATATCTTCATCCGATTCTTCTATCAGGTTGAAATGACCATTATTTTGATCATCGTTGAACAAAGAACGAAGAGCCTCTGTGTTTGAAATTGTTCCTTCAACCAACGTTGATTTGGTTTCTTTTATTGGTTCAGGTTGAGAATCTGGAGCCTTGGTTCCAAATGATGGTATGAATTCTAAATCCTCATCTTCATCTTCTTCTTTATTCAGTTCAATGCTGTTGTTATTATCATTATCGTTATCAAAATCTAACATGTCATCATCCTCTTCTTCTTCTTCATCTTCTTCTCCAAAATGAACATCTTTATGACCATTTTTACCAAACTCACCTTCTTTAACATATTCTATCTGTGATATATCAACAGACTTACTATCTTGTTCATCATCATCACTTCCTATGTCACTCTTGTTATATTCATAATCCGAACCTCCAAATTCATCAATCTGTTCGTTATATTCCAAAGGTTTATCGAAATCAAAATTACCCAAGATCGAAGCCAACACTTTACTGTTCTTTTCAACTTCAATCTCTTCTTCTTCTTCATCACCACCAAGATCTTGTAAGAGTTTCTCATCGTCTCTTTCAACCAATGATAACCTATCAATGGTTAATAGGTTTGAACCTTGTTTTAAACGGATCTGTGATACTCTCTCCACAATATGATCATTTCCATCTTTCCATACGCTATTTTGATATCTATACACAAGATCTCTAAGCTTCTTGTTCTTCTCATAACCCCAAAGCTTTGTCTTATGACATTTGATGGTCTTTAAAGTACCATTAAAATTTACCCTTAAAGTCATGAATTTTATGTTTTTCCTCTTATTCTGTCTTAGACGACCAGGTATTATCTGTTGAATATCCTTATACGATTTATTGATGTTTTCAATCTTCTTATAGAATTCCCATTCTGTCTTCAACATCTTTGCCCTTCTTGGATAATCCGATCTTTTAGAATCTTGTTCCCATTGTTTATCAAATGAAGGTTTGGCCTCATCAATCACCAATTTAGCACCTTTATATTTAACACCGTTCAAAGTGGATTTCAATCTTTGGAAATCTTTATCATTGATCTCAATCTCAAGATATCCAAATCCTGAATCTCTAACAGAGTTGAAATGTAGATCAAATTTTGATTTTAATTCACCAAACCTTGAGATTCTTTGTTCTAAATCTCCCGGTGTCTTGAACAGTTCAGAGGAGATGTTTCCCACAAAGAGACGACGTCTTGTGGTTGTGTCTTGCACAGCTGGAGCTTCTGATACTTCCATGGTTGTTAGTGAGTATGAACAATCAATGAAATAGCAGAACAGGATAAAGTGTTGATGTAAGAGAACCATTAAGCTATAAAGCTACTAAATAAAGAAAATTCTTCCCGATGAGATGACATAAGCAGTATATATGCTTACATAATATAAACACTCGACTTTGAATTTCCAACTTTTAATTTGAATAAAGGGAAAAACCGAAAGATCAACGAAATCGAAAAAACGAACAAAACAAGACAAAAGTTCAAAAACATCACAATCGGACACAGATAACAAGTTCACACTCGTTGGAACTCTTACTTCTGTGTACTGGTGAAGCTTTCTCTCACTTCTTCTCGATAGACACACAGCGTTAGACCAATGAGCGAAGAACAGGCATTGGACAGTTCATACTATGCAAAGGCAGGCCTTGCGGCCTTTGCCGCTCCCAAGGTGCTCGAAGTGCCGATGGACAACACAAATGAAGTGGTCACCGTGGACCTTGTGGATGATATCCCTGATGATCCAGAAGATCTAACGACGTTTTTGACCAATGAGAACGCCGACCCAAAGTATTGGGTGAGTATTGCCTCTGGATATGCAAACAAGGGACTTGACCAAGAGGCTCGTCAGGTTGTTAACGAGGCGCTTCAGAGATTCAAATCGGATAACCTTGCCGCCGTGTTCCATACGTTCATGGCATGGCTCCATATAAGGCAAGCAAGAGCCTCGAAATCCCAGGAGGATAAAAAGGCTTCGTTGGTTATGGCTATGGAATCGACAAAATTGGCTTCTGGATATAGTACAACTCTTCCATTGAACGAATTGGCCAAGGCAGAGATCCTCTATTTACAGGGGAAAGACGGTGAAGCTGTGAGAGCTGCGGATAATCTGTCAAACATGGATAATTACGCATATACACAGGTTTATGCCTCATTGGTGAGAGCTAAGATTGCATTTAAGAGAAGAAGATTTAACGACAGTTTAAAGCATTTCCAAGCAGTGCTGGTTGAACAACCCTTGATTAAACCTGACCCTAGAATCGGGATCGGTTTGAGCTTCTGGGCTCTTAAGGATAAGAAATTGGCAATCCAATCATGGGAAAGAGCATTACAGATAGATAACAACAACGATGTTGCAAGATTGCTCTTGACCTTGAGCAAATTCGATACGTCGTTCAACTCGGTGAGTGATGATGAGTTTGTAAAGAGCTATACGGGTGCATTGGAATCTTTGAATGAATTGCTTACATCGAACAACAAATCTCCTATCTCCATGTTGTTATTGGCAAGTTATTACTATTCAAAGGGTGAAATTGATCAAGTGGTGAAGATCACAGAACAAGTATTGGCCACGACGGTTAATTCGGACGTTGCCCTTTCAGATGCTCATTTCTGGTTAGGAAGAGTTGAATTTGACAAGGAGAACTATACTGCTGCACAAAGACATTTTAAGGATTCAGTAGAGCTGAATCAATTCAATCTACTTTCAAACTTGGGTTATATCCAATCTCTATACAAGAGAAACGAACTACAAGATGCAATCTTTAGTACAGAGGCCCTTGTGAAGAAGAATGACAAAATACCAGAGTTCCATTACATCCTCGGTATGCTCTATAGTTCCAAGATTGAAAATGATACTTCAAATGATCAAAAGAAAGAAGCCGAAGACCAGGCAAAGGTTATTGCATCTCTACAGGAGTACATCAAATTAGCTGAAAGAAATAACGAACCTGTTGCCGTTGCAGCATACTTAACACTCTCCAGGTCATACGAGAATAAGAATAACCTTGAAGCCTTGAAATACCTTTCAAGAGCCGTTGAAAATTATCAAAGATATGGTGATAGTATTCCTTCTCAACTGTTGAACAACATGGGTGTATTCCATTTCATCCAAGGTAATCCTGAATCTGCTCAAACTTTCTTCAAGAGTGCAGTTGATAATAACAACAACACAGATTCAAATGAACTTGGTATCACTTTGACATATAACTATGCAAGATCTTTAGAATCAACGGATGAAGAAGATGCAATTGCCAAATATGATTCAATATTAAACCAAGCTCCAGGTTATACTTATGCAAATATGAGATTATTATTCTTGGAATTGATCAAAGAGGGTAAAACTGATGAAGAATTTGATACAAGGATCGATTCATTATTAGCTTCTAATGAAACCAATTTAGAAGTTCGTGCCTTTTATAGTTGGTATTTGAAAAAATCTGGAAGAGGTACACAAGGTGGATTAGAAAATTCTCATAATAAGGATACATTGACCAAATACGACTCACGTGACACGTATGCATTGATTTCATTGGCAAATATGTATAGAACTATTGCAAGAGAAATAAAGCCAAAGAATGAACAAGATGTTCAAAAGAAGAAGACTTCTTATCAAAGAGCTGCACAATTGTTCCATAAGGCTTTAACCACTGATCCTAAGAATGCATTTGCTGCCCAAGGTATTGCAATTATATTTGCAGAAGACAAAAAACAAGCACAAGCATTGGAGATCTTTAGAAGAGTTAGAGATTCTGTCGATAATTATTCTGTCCATGTTAATTTGGGACATTGTCTATGTGAACTATCACAATATTCAAAAGCCATTCAAGAATATCAAATTGCACTTGCCAGATTTAGTGATGAGACAAAGGATTCTAGAACCATTTCGTTGATTGGAAGAGCATGGTTCCTTAGAGGTGGAGCAGAGAAATCTTTGGAGAGTTATCTAAAGGCTTTGGAATTCTCTATAAAGGCATTGGAGATTGCAGAAAATTTGGATAATGTTAAATTGATTCCAACTTTGAAATTTAACGTTGCATTTGTGAAGTTTAACATTGCACAATTTGTATTAAAGTTAGATATTTCAAAAAGAACCGTTAACGATATCAACAAATCCTTGAGTGGATTGGAAGAAGCAATTGACACTTTTAACGAATTGGCTGAAGGTGAGAATCCTCCAGCACAGGCCGATATCCTTAAACAGAGAGCCACAATGGGTTCTAACACGTTGAAGAAACAACTGGAGAGAATCTTGAACGAACAAGAAGTCTATGAGGCCAAGTTCAAGGATAAGATTGAAGAGGCGTTACGTATAAGAGAAGTTGAGAAGGCTAAGGCTGAGCTTGAAGAACAGAAGAGATTGGAAGAACAGGCAAAGAGAGATGCCGCTATGAAGGAGGAATATGAAAAATTACAGCAACAAGCCAAAGAATGGGAAGCAGACCGTGAACAGCTAATGGTTGAAGAAGAAGTGGATAAGAAGTCTAAGAAGCAGAAGAAGAAGAATGCTATTTGGACCGATGAAGAAGCTAGTGAAGGTGAAGGTGTTGAAGGAGGAGAATCCAAGCCAAAGAAGAAAAGAGGCAAAAGATCCAAGAGAGTTGTTAATGGCGATGATGAAGATGCTGGTGAGGAAAAGACACCAAAGAAGAGAAAACTTACAAAGGCTTCAGCAAAGGTGAAATCTGCAGAGGTCATTGACGATAGTGATGAAGAGATGGAGGATTTTGATGAGACCAAGCTTGGAGATGATGATGAGGAAGATGATGAGCTTGCAAAGGCCGAAGCAAAGATTGATGGAGCTGAAGCTGAAGGTGAGAATGACGATGGAGATGACGATGAAGGTTTGTTTTGATTAGGTCAGAATGATAACAACTAGATGTATAACTAATGGTACGATGCCTACTTTTTTAAATCAGATTCTAATGTAGAGCATTATTTATACTAGTCTCTATTTATCAACCTCGTGTAACCATTTCTTATACATCTTATGACTCTCATGTGATTTCTTGTAGAGTATTTTTTCAAATTCATCCAAAGAATAGAGAAATCCACTTTCTTGATGAGTTCCTCTCAAGTTCTGAGCATAGTTGTTTATCTCATCCGCACGTTCCTTGAGCATTTCCTGAGCCACTGTGGAGAGTTCTTTATCATCGTAGAGCCTTACCCATCGTTCCACGAGTGCGTAGAAATGTGGAGATATCGAATGGATATCCAGGGATTTGGGACTTGTCTTGATGGCGTTTATCACTTTCTTCTGGAGAGCATCGGGTTGTAGAAGGTTTATGAATGCAGTATCAGAGTTCTCAGATATCACGGATACCGCTAGAAACTCAGCGATCCACAGTGGCAGCTCTGCCTTTGTGCCCTCTTTCACTGTTCCACCGGGTGTTCCTTCGAGGTAGCCCATCTGTGGCAGAGAAGTGTTGAACTTACAGGGCACACGCTGTTGATGTTTGTGTTAGTGTTAGTCGGGGTTTGACACGGTGCTCTATTAGGATACTCACCTCTGCGTCTCCCAGAATTTCATCAAGATCGTAGTATCCCATCGTTTGGTAAGCTAGCAGGTGTTCTGTATCTTACTGTCTTACTCTACTATAATGGCTCACTGAGTACTGTTGATCCAAACAAAGCCCAATAGCGTTATGCGAATGGTGTCCGGGTTTATCAAATGTTTTCATTTAGGTGAACGCGTTCTGTGCGGTTTTGTTTTCATTTTTCGCGTCTTGTCAGTTTCATCTTAATCTCTGATACTCGAACTGCAAGACAGAAGACAGAAATAAGAAGCCAAAAGCCATCAGATGACACAGAACGAACAGACCACTACAAACACAGAAGAGAGAGCATATCTCGAGCTCTGCGAACGTATCATACGCGAGGGAGAACATCGTCCAGATAGAACAGGAACAGGAACGCTCTCGGTGTTTGCGCCACCACAACTACGTTTCTCACTGAGAGATGATACCTTCCCTCTTCTCACCACGAAGAAAGTGTTCACAAAGGGTATCATCCTGGAGCTTCTATGGTTCGTTGCGGGATGCACCGACGGTAAGAAGTTGAGAGAACAGGGTGTGAAGATCTGGGAGGGCAATGGGTCTCGTGAATACCTCGACTCCTTGGGACTTACACATAGAAGAGAAGGTGATTTGGGTCCTGTGTATGGGTTCCAATGGAGACATTTCGGAGCTGAATATAAAGATTGTGATGCCGATTATACGGGCCAAGGTGTTGATCAGCTTGCAGATGTGATCCATAAGCTCAAGACCAACCCATACGATAGAAGAATTATCATGAGTGCATGGAACCCTTCAGATTTCCCCAAGATGGCTTTGCCTCCATGTCATGTCTTTTCACAGTTCTATGTCAATTTCCCACAGGGTAAAAAACCAGAACTCAGTTGTCTGTTATACCAGAGATCATGTGACATGGGTCTAGGTGTTCCTTTTAACATTGCCTCTTATGCATTGTTGACAAAGATGATTGCTAAAGTGTGTGATATGGACTGTGGTGATTTGATACATACGATGGGTGATGCCCATGTCTACAAGGATCACGTTGATGCTTTAAAAGAACAGATTGAAAGAAAACCTTATCAATTCCCTAAATTGAACATTAAACGTGATGTTACGGATATCGATGATTTTAAATATGAGGATTTCGAGATTGTTGATTACGTATCCCATTCAAGGATTGCAATGAAGATGAGTGTTTAATATAACATACGTACTATATCAACTCATCATACTATGACGTCTACCAGTAGCAGTTCCTTTTTTCTTAGTCCCTCTGATCGTAGTATTTGACCCTATGACATTGGCTGCAACGTCATCGTTGATAAGATTACTAGACAAATGCCTATTGTTAATGTTATACGTCTTTTTTGGTACACCAACTGCAGTTTCTTCAACCAGATCAAATACGGATAATTCATCATCACTCAGATCAAATTTCCTTGTATGAGGTTTAACTTTGTCCATCTTTTCATCATTTATCTTTTGAATTTTATTCTGTGTCAAGCTTCCAAGTGGACGACGTCTCTTTGTAATATTGACGTTATCCTGTTCTGTCAAGGGTTTTATCGGTTGGATCATCGATGATCTTCTCTTTGATGGATTAGGTTGTCTAGCTTGTTGTTCAGCAGGTTCATGTTGTAAAATTGTAGAGTCCTTATTGATATCAACAACTTCATTTTGTTGTTCATTATCGACATTTGTCATTGAAAGATCATTTTCTTGAACAACGGCATCAACAAATTTTGCCGATTGTCTTCTCATCTTTGTTCTTAAAGAAGGTTCAACATAACTGACATTTCTACCTCTTGTTCTTGATTTTCTTGAGCTTAACAATTCATCAAATGGAATAGGCATTTGTTCATCAATTAGAGGTTTCTCTTGTCTTTTTGAATTTGTATGTTTGATCTTATTTGAATCTTGTTCTAAAGGTTTATACTGATCTGTTGATTCATAGAATGATTCTCTATGTGTAGTTGGCTTAACGGATTCTTCAGCTAATCTTTGAATTTTATCCTTCAATTCTTTATCCGAATTTTTGGTTTCAGTGGATCTTATTTCTTCAGCTTCTGGAGAATCTTCATAGACTTCGAACTTTGATGTTTTAGAAGAAGAAGAAGATGATGATATTGACATTGATTCATTTGTTATTATTGGAGAAGATGTGCTGATCTTTATAGGAGAGAATGTTGAAGCATCTTCTTCTAATTGAGTATTAGATGATATCTCGTGATTCTGATCTTCATTCTGACTTTGATTCTGATCTTGGTCCGTTGGTAGGATAAACTTTGGAACCAGAGTCTCATGAGCTAATCGTTCATTATCTTCAACTTCTTCGGCTCCAATTATTTGTTGTGTAGTTTGAGTATTTTCTTCAAATGGATTTGTTTCATCAAAATGCATTTCAATCTCTTCTCCTTGTACATATTCTATCTGGTCTTCTGTTGGTGGTGTTATAACTTCCCGTTGTAGCTGCTGCTGTTCACTGTGTTCTGATTGTTCTTCTTCTGTTATCCTTGGAGGAGAAGGTGGCGGTATATAGATGGATTCTCTTCTAGCACTTTTACGTCTTCTCTCTTTCTTCTTTGATTCGTTCTTTGGACTCTTAGCATTACGGAAGGAGACCGATCTTTCTGCTGTTAAAGAAGTAGAAGAAGATGATGAAGAAGGTAGATGGACAATGGCATTATTATTGGTGTTTGCAATATCATGATGTAATAAACCAGAAGCATTTGCCATGATCGCTTGAGTAGTGATCATTGAAGCTGGTAATCCCTCATTCTGTCTGATGGTGGAGAACATCTGGAACATCTCTTCAAACCTTTGGCTAACGCCTTCTTCTATGACGCTCAACTTGTTTTCAAACCATCTTCTCTTTTGATCTTCATTACGAGCATTCAGTGCTCTTAGTTCGATGTTATGTTGGATCAAATCGGAGATTCTTGTCTCGAGGTCTGCGATCTTGGTCATTAGGATCGAGTTCTTCTTCGCCAACGCTCTGTTCTGTGTCAGGATCTTGTACTTGACCTCTTCCTGTTGGTTGCTGAAGTGTCTGTTGTTGTTGTTGTTACTGTTACTGTTGTTGTTACTGTTGTTACTGCCTGTGGGACTGGTGAATCTTCCTACTGAAAAGGCCATGACATGTTCTGTGCACTGCTGTGGTTCGCTGAGCGGTTGCAGTGGCTGTTCTTGCTGTTTGGTATGGGCTCAAGGGTCAAATGGCCAGTGGTTTTGTAGTTGAAGTTTTACTTTGTTTACAAAAAAGAGAAAATTGAACCTTTTGATCTTTTGTTTTGATTTTCGTTTGTTTGTTTACATTTTTAACCGCGAAGGGAAATTGTTATAAAATGTGGCTAAATAGCCTAAATAGGAATATTACTGTATCAGGTAATATATATATGGATCTATTCATATTTCCTTAATGAATCCCATTTAACCGTTAATCAAAGATTGAAAGACTTTCTCCACTGAACGAGTTCCCTTGTATGACTTATAATAGTTTTCTCCGGCAAGATAAGATGAATATTTTGAAGGATCAACAGATGTGGTATCTAATGTTATACCAGTTGTACTGTTACTGTCATTAAACCTCTTTATATCTTTTGACAAATTTTTAAACGTTTCATATGGTAATGGATAATCAGGAATATCATTAGATATATCATGATCCATATAATAGTTCTTATATAAGAATTCTGTTGATATTGTTCTAAGATTACGACCAGAGATTAAAGGTGTCATTATTGTACTATCTTCTTCATTACTGCCCATAAATTTATCCAAATGACTTGAAGAGATTGTACATTGATCAGTTGGTAAGAAAACAGTACCCAATTGGACACCTGCAATGTTTAAATCGAGATATTCTTTGATTCCCCTTGAATCATAGATCCCACCAGCTGCTATAATAAATGGAATCATAGTCTCATTATCGAATGGTTTATTGGTAGTAGCAGTAGTAGTATCAATATAATCAACCATCTGTTTAACAAGATCCATTGTTGATAATCTTTCATCGTTTATATCATTTGCCTCAAAATTCCCACGATGTCCACCAGCTTCCCAACCTTGTGCAATAACACCGTCAATTAATTTATATTCAAGACATTGTTTAAATTCATCCAAATTTGTTACAGTGACAAAGATCTTTATATCATTGTTACTATGAGTAATATCATCATCATCATCTGACTTCAATGTTTGAATTATCTTTATATCAGGTAATCCAAAATGGAAACTTATAATTTTTGGTCTTAACCTTAACAAAGTCTTTATTGTTGGATGAAGGGGATCTTTTATCGATTTGAAAGAAGGATATAAAAGTTTGATTCCATGTCCATGTTCTGCATTGGACAATGAATCATAGGATGAAGATATCGAATTCTTATCATGAATCCCAATGTCATTATAAATCTTTTCATATTTCTTTAACCATGGACCAACTGTTTTAAAAGATTTAGATAGATCTGGTTCTTCATGGGTAAAGAAATTGACATTGACAGTTCTCTTCTGATCCTTAACATCAATCAACTCTTCAAATTTGAGCAGTTGAGACTCAACTTTCAAAGGTTCATTGGACAACGAACCCATTGCTAAAGAACCTAAGCCACCAAGTTTTGTTATGGTAGCAGCCAATTCAACAGTAGATGCACCGGCCATTGGAGCCTGGATGATCGGATGTTTGATACCAAACGTCTTGAGGAATCTTTGAGTCTGTGGTTTCATAGTTTACTAATGGTACTCCTTCTCAGTGAACCATGACCATCAAATACAGTCATGACCATCAAATAATTCAACAGACGTTGGTATAACTCTCTCTTTTATAAGCCGTTCAAGAACAAGTTCCGTTTCCCCAGAAAATATGACGTAATCGTACTTTGTAAAACAACTTCGCGGAAGCTTTGCTTACGTAATTCAAAATTGTTGATTTAACAAAGTTGATGATGATGATCACCAATTATGTGCTGTTATGTTATGCTATGTTTCTATGGTTGAGTAAGAATTATTATTCATCTAAAGTAACTGAGCAATAGGAATAGCCAAAAATGAGGAATCTGACTACAACTTTCACACAGATCGTTGTTGAAACTGAAAAAGAACTCGGTATCAAACCAAACGATTCACATATACAACGTATACTGATAGATGATACTTTTATTCAAGAGGCAATTGATCTTTATAGACATGTTGTGGAACTAAGGAAATTGTTGATCGATATCAAACCACAATACCTGTTATCCTCGGATATTCATTATTCAAATCAACAGGTTCAATCGATGAATGAAGATGAAAGGGATGAAATTGATTCTCATGCTAGAATAGAATTAAGACAAGATAATGAAAGGTTAAGACATTTAAAAAATTATGAAATAAAGAGAAGTCAAAGTAAACAATTCTTTACATTCAATAAGAGTCAATCATCTGCTATAAATCAATATAGAAGTGGAATCATAAGTTCTTTAAACTATGAATTGGAAGAAACTTCAAAATTATTATTACATATGCAAGAAACAAGGCTTTTGAGAAGACGTGATATTGAATTGAATGATCTTGACTCAAAGACAATGAACGTTGATTATTCTCAACAGAAATATAACAAAGGTCTATTGCCTATCTATGATGATGGTAATGATACCAGTTACAACAACAACAACAATGATCAATCTCAACAGTTGACTCAAGAACAAGTACAACTCTTGGAAACTGAAAATGGTCACATATTGGATGCAAAATTAGAAGAATTGGCTAAAGTTGAACAAATACAAAGCTCTGTTATCGAAATTGCTCAGCTACATTCACAACTAAGCTCACATCTTTCTCTACAATCCGAAAGCATAAAACAATTGGTAAATGAACAAGATATGATTGGTTTAGACGTTGGTGAGGCAAATAAACAATTAAAACGTGCAAAGGGAAGAGGTAACTACGCAACGAAGCTCATCATGCTAATGGCCATAATAATGGGTGTGATAATATTGGTATATGACCATATACACTGGTAGAGAACTGATCGTTATAACTTTTAACTTTTATTATACACCATGATCTGAAACTGACGTAGATCAATCACATTTTGAAATGTGTCACGTGATGAGACTGCATAACTTCAACAAGTTTCCCTCTGATTGTGGACACTTGTCATTGGGCAATACATCGACGGCTTATAAGTAGGCTGATCTCTCTTAATTGAACCCAGAGAGATAAATGAGCCAAGTCATTTAGAAAGATCATGATCAGTCATCAATATCAATTTGACAGACACGAGCTGTTCATCTTTTTATTTCAGTCGTCATTCATCTGATCACCCATTCTCACCTTATCAGCAAGATCATAATGATTTGGACAAGATCAATACTCTCAGACATCAAAGAGTAAAAATAATCAAAACCTGTTTAATAATTGTGACATAAAGTGACACATGAACAAATTTTACTATGTATGCCTTGTATGACGTAAGGCTATTTGTTTAGCGTTCATACTTTGTAGCTCTACAAGGACAGACGATCAGTTAGCCACCGCTGAATTACAAAGGCTTATCGTATGCCATCGCTATTGGTTCAAGTGATAATTTATGGTATTCCAAAGAGGCCTATAAATATGTACAGTAAATCACACTTTTTCAACAACACCGGCTGCAACTGTTCGACCTTCTTTTCTCAACACAACTCTTCCCATGAGCTTATTATCCTTGAACAACTGTAGTGCAAGTTTTCTCTCTGTTTCGATTTCAACAACTGCACTTTGTTTGGCAATAAGATGCTTGGCCTTTTTCTTCAAAGGTTCACCGGTGGCTTTATCAAACACAGTTATAACTTTAGAAATCTTTGCCTGTTGTTGAACATTACCTCTAAATAGAACAAATGGAGTTCCGACTAATAATGGTCTTTGCATATCAAAAGTTACTAAACGAACTTCAAATTTTGTCACTGCGGGTATTTCTGCTCCGACAACACTCATAACATCACCAACTCTAATATTATCCAACTCTGCATTCTTAACTTTCAAAGTCACTGAATCACCTGCAATTGCCAAGTTTGTCTTTAAATCTCTAGAAATTATCGTATCGACAATACCTGACGTTCCTGATGGTGAAAAAACAACCGTTTCACCAGGTTGAATGGTTCCATTATCTATTCTTCCACTAAATTCGGATTTTGAAGCATCTAAATCATGGATTTGCATAACAAATGGTTTCTTGAAATCTCTATCAGCTGAACCAAATGATTCTAAAGCCTCAATGACACATGGACCTTGTTTATACCAATCTAATGCAGCATTTGTAGATTTTGTAGAGACGTTGATACCTGAAAGACCCGAGCATGGTACATATACAATGTTTTTAGGGTCCCATCCTGTCATTTTTAAGAAATGGTTCATCATTTCTTTAATTTCGATATATCTATGTTCATTCCAACCAGCTTGATCCATCTTGTTAACACAAACGAGCATCTTATTTATACCAAGACTTCTAGCCAAAATGGTGTGTTCTTTTGTTTGACCATCCAAATTGAAACCAGATTCAAATGCATCAGTTGCAGAATCCACTACAAGAACTGCTAAATCTGCCTGTGCAGCACCAGTGATCATATTTGGTACAAAGTCTCTATGACCTGGGGCATCGACAATGGTGAAAAATTTTCCCCTTGGAGTTTCAAAAGTTGAAGAACAAATGTCAATTGTAACACCACGTTCACGTTCTTCAGGGGTTTGATCCATTACCCAAGCCAATGAAAATGAAGATTTACCAGCTTTTGTAGCTTCTCTTTGTAATTTGTTATAAGTTGATTGTGATACTGTTTTGGATTCTAACAATAGACGACCTGTTAGAGTTGATTTACCAGCGTCAACATGGCCAATGACAACGAATGACAAGTTTTGCTTCGTTGATCTTTTCAACAGTTCAGCATCTAGATCTATTGATTCACGGGGTTTTGTCGCCTTTGCCGGTTGTGTATTTATCTTTAGCTCTGATACGGATTCTGTTAATGTATCAGCTTTAGTCGTTGTTGTGGTAGGATTGTCTCCAAATGCGTTCAATTGTTTTGATTTGATTGTATCATCAGGACTTGGTTTAACGAAATTCGATTTTATATTGTTAACTGCGATTGTGTTAGTCATCATAAATGGAACAAACAATTTTGAATCTTTATCTATATGTTGCTTTTTATTCGAAAATGTCTTTGTAAACGATGAAGATGGTGATAGAGTGAAAGGTGAAGGGTTGAATGAGATCTTTTGGAATGTTATTATTGGTTCATTTGAAAATTTCCTCTTGTTTGTATTGATGTTTGTATCATTGCTGTTTTGAGGACTTTTTGAAGTCTCAGGTGAAGTATTCTGTTCATTTTCGGGTATTTTTTGATCAAAAGTCTTGGTTCTGTCCTTTGACTTGTCCCTAGATAGCCTTGATAATCTATTTATACTGTTTAAAGGTTTCCTCGTTTGACTTGTTTGAATTGGATTTGAAGTGGTTAAATTGTTGAGTGTACCAAGTTTTTCTGATCTGTTTGATTTTAACTTGTCCAATATCGAGATAGAGTTATCATGTGGAGTATTCTTACTATCGGGTTGTTGTTGTGATTGTGATTGTAGTTGTTTTTCCTTTCTTGCCTTTGCCAAGGCTGCTAATTTTGACATTTTACCCTTTTCTAGTTTATTTTTGTTTTGTAAATGTTAATCATCAGTGTTCGAATTGAATGAAACCAAAACTAGTCATCTTCATCTTCATCTTCTTCATCTTCTTCATCGTCATGTGGACAATATAAAGTCTGTATAGATAAGTAGGGTATTAAATTTGAATCGATATAGCAAAGAAAGACGGATGTATACCAAAGATCCATTCTTAAACAGATAAAGACAATGACAGCTCTGATGGCATCAGGAACCAAAACAACACACGGACATATCCACATGCAATAATCAACAATGAATGATATTGAAGCATGATGTTGTAGTATAAAGATTCAAATTCTCGTATTTCATAAAAAGTACATACCTTGAGTTGATTTTGGAGTGACGATTGTCGGTTTTTTCTTGAAGCGCTCTGTTGAAATTGATGGATTATTTGTTAGTCTGGTGTTTATAAGAAACTTTGTTATATTCTCACACTTACTCTTCATCTCCTTAAGTGTTGGATCAATCTCCATATAGTTGTTCCATAGAGTCTCTCTGATGTCATTATCATCAAAGCCTGTGTATTCAGCCAGTTGCTTCTTTATCTGTGGCGCCAGTTCATCCAATTGTTCTTCTTCTTGTTGGGTTGGACCGTCTGAGAAGTCGTCATTCGCGTAGTCATTGAGATCTTTTTTTTTGTACTGTTAGTCATCGGTGTCTCCTCGTTCTATCTGCTGCGATGTGATGGAATTGAGAGTACTCACCGTCATCGTCGTATCCGTCCATGGCGTAGTTCGGATGTCTTGTATTTTTCTAGCAAAAGCTCCCAAGCGGACTGTCTGTTTTTAAAAGCAATTGATGATTAGCCGCCGAAGAAGAACTAAAAGTTGTGCTGTGTTGTGTTGTTCAACGGGCTTTTTGACCTTTATAAAAAACCATTTTTCTGTTTGTTGATCTTTTTGAACGCCCCGCTGTGCCAATTTTTGAGTTTTCTTGTCTTTGCTCTCTGTGTGGGCGTGCCCATAGCAATAAGCTCTCTGAAATGAAAAATATATTTAGCACCAGCGGGAAGTTTGGTAAGTTACCGCTTATATATACGATGTGCATACAAAAGAGCGCTTATATTAAGCACACTAAAATTATTCATTCATTAGATCGACACATGAGCGCTTATAATAATAAAATAATATCTATTGCTTGCGAATTATAGCCCAGTTGAAGGAATTTTATAAGGTATTTCTCTCCATTGAACAAGTGACCATACTGTAATTGATTGAGCTGTCTGGTGGATTTGTATAGCTAGCTACTATTACTGTTACTATTACTATTACTATTTCTATTACTGTTATACTTTACAATGATCTTCTCAAAACAAGGAGACGTTAAAGTACAAGACGGTAAACTTCAGACCTTGTTGTTTGTCTCTGAATGTGTTCAACTGATACGGATCCCACCTCCTGTGGTAATATCATCGTCCAATGGATCCGATGCTTCTAGTCATGATTCTGAACAAATATTGGATATAACAAATTGGAATCTGAAAGACGTTGTATGGGAAGGAATACTTCAATTTGTTCAATTGGGGGACCTGGAAGATGATGATGATGCTTACAATAGTATACAAGGTATATTAGAGTTGATCAATGATGATAGAGGTGGTGCCATTTTTGCAAAAGTACGGTACAACGATTTGAATACAAAATTAAGAACAGGATACAAAGACGTTATACAATGTACAAAATCTACTAGGATATTTGGTATAACGATAGAACATTTGGATAAATTATATGCATTTGGTTTGATATTTAAAGATAGATACATAGGCATGGATTTTATTAATAGTTTAAACAAGTTTAAAAGAGAAATGATGCATCAGTTGGATCATTTACAGGATGATGTTGATAAGTTGAGTATTATGGATAATACAGCAACAGCTAGTAATATGACTATTGATAAGGATATAGATGTTAAAGGTGAAGATGACGATGACTTTGGTGATTTTGTAATGGGTTAAAAATATGACTAACTGTGGTTATACATAATCAATAGAACAATAGATATATCCATTCAATAGTAAGAAAACTTCTTGTTATTTCTATATACAGTAACAACCAACTATCCACCCATCTTCACTCATCACGATACCAAGACTTCATTCTCTTCTCTTTGTTGATCTTTGATTCCTTACGCTTCTCTGTCCATGAGCTCTTGATCAAATTCAATCTGGATTCCATCTCTTCTACTCTATCTGCATTTGCATCCGAGACTAACGATATTGTGAAAGGTGAAACGTTAAACTTCTTTGCCAACTCCTTCTTTGTCCATTTATCAGGATCTCCATTTCTTAGATTTTGGATCTCCTCAACATCAGTTGGTGTAAGATTATATCTATCATTCTTCTCCCTTGGAACACTTAGAGCTGGTGCATTCTTCACAAGATTGCTTGATCTGCTAGAGTCTCCTGCTGACGCTAGATGAAGTCCCTTACGTGGATCTTTTGAAGGTAAGAATGCATCTGGAGTCTCGACTTTGGCAACCGATGGAGCAGGATGATGATATAACCCTGGTTTCTTATAGTCGATCTTAACGTTGGAAGCTGAGCTCGTTGTGTTGAATTTTGAAGGCACTCTGTTGATCCTTGTGGCTGTGGATGAGAAGCGTACTGAGCTTCTAAGCACGTTCTGTAATACCATTTTGTCCTTTAGGTGTTTCCTTCTGTGTTATTGGCTTGTTGTTCTTTTGTATTGGGCGCTGATGTGATTGTTAGTGCTGTGCTATGAGCTTTTCGTAGGATTTTTTTTTTCAGCTGTTGAATTTAAAGTGGGGTGTTCGGGTGTGTACATGTATCACCAGAATACTTATACAGAGGGTTCTATACAGAGCGCATTATTATGGGCTATGATACATAGCTGGTGGTTATCAGAAGTACAACAGTGTCTTACATACTGAGCTATGATAGTATAATATATCAAGATTCAAGCTATACAATCTTTAAGCTTACTCAAAAACAGGAAATGAACCCCAGTCCGGTTTAACAAATCTCTTCTCGCCATACTTCACGTACAAATCACTTATAGCTTTAAGGTCATCATCCGTTAATTCATCAATCTTGGTAAAATTTGCTATAATTCTCTCCTTGTTTGTAGATTTTGGTAAGACAACAATATTTTCTCTTGCTGAAACTTTGGATAAGGCCCAATTGATCAACAATTGACCAGTAGAAACACCATATTTATTTGCAATTGACAAAATATTTTCATCTGTAAAGAATGGAGATTTATGGGTACCCAATGGAGAATAAGCCTCCAAGACAATTCCCTTTGATTGACAATATTCGATCAATTCCTTCTGTGGTAACAAAGGATGAGATTCAACTTGGTTTGTAGCTGGAATAACATGGAAATTTGGTGAAGAGATCAACGTTTCTAAATTGTTGATTGAAAAATTGGAAACTCCAATACTCTTTGTCAATGCTCTATTTCCCTCGGCTGTTGGTAATACTAATTCTTGCATCAATTCCCAAGTCTTTACAAAATCCCAATCGGTATCAATTGCCCTTGAACCATCCTTGTTCAATGGAATCAATACGGCTAATGGATCTTCACCTTCCTTTGGTCTAATTGCAGGTATTGGCCAATGCATTAGATAAAGGTCAACATAATCCAAACCTAATCTCTCCAGAGATTGTTCTAAGGCTAATTTGGGTTCTCTATGTTGTACACTTGTGAGTTTTGTAGTGACAAAGATCTCTTCACGAGGAATACCTGAATCTCTTATAGCCCTACCAACAACTTGTTCATTCTTATACATTGCAGCTGTATCGATATGTCTATAACCTGCCTTAAGTGCTTCAAGAACAGCGTTATAACCTTCTTCATCTGATGATAACCATGTTCCTAATCCAACTTGTGGAATTGAGGCTCCAGTGTTTAACTTTACCGTTGAGTCGAGTTTGGTCATATTGGTTGCAGTAGATATTGGTAGTTGTTGATAGTATGTTACAAGATTTAGAAATAAGGATTTATTTCCCTCTTTTTATAGTACAGAGATGTTTGAATATCATATCAAGATTAGTCAGAGTGCAAGGTATCAATTGAACGCTGATCTACGTATTAAGGGTATCAAATCATACGGCCAACGTCATCTTTATTATTAGTACCCCCATTTTTGTTAACCGATCGCAGTTTCCTAATCGGGGCTTTTAAGCAGGGGCATTTCATAAACGTTTAGAGCACTTGATTAGTTATGCACACATAGTCTATTATCAAAAGTTTTGCTAGATCACCGCTGAAATCGTTATTACTAACAGGCTGGTGCAGTAGCTTAAATTTTTATTAATGTAGACGGGTAGCGGTAATGGAATTATAATCATAGCCAGTTAAAGACACAACTCCAGATAAATGCAGCTATTATCATCATCATATAGAGGCTATAGCACATAAGTTATAACTCATAAGACATAGCATATAACACATAACACATAATACATCATGGTACGTAAAATGAAATTTGCTCAACTGAACTAGAAGTTCTCATACTGACCGATTTGTCTCTAAAGGTACTCCCCATAATCCTCGGAGTAGGTGTTGCAATGCTTTCTATAACGGTGAGTCTAACAATAAACTGAAGGATTATAATAACAATGAATTGTCTAAAACACCAATACTAACAACGTATATGTACATTTTTAGGCCAAATCAGCAATCAATGCAACTACAAGACTAAGGAAACTTCCATTGATTAAAATTGCACAATTGAATGGAATAATTTTATCCTCTTCAGATTCAAGTTCATTATCACATAGTTCAAATCTTTTAAGGCAACATTTTTTAAAATATCCTGGTGGATTTGGTGAAAAGATGACAGAAAGTGAAGCATTAGAAGTATTAAATATTAAAGGAGATGAAATATTAAACCTTACAAGGGATTTGTTAAAATTAAAACATAGAAAATGTATGCTCATGAATCATCCAGATCGTGGAGGTAGTGCATATTTGGCAATGAAGATTAATGAGGCTAAAGATGTGTTGAGTAAAAGTTATATGTTTAAGAAATGAAGAGATGATAAACATTTGGATAAAGTGTGATTTATAGATATAATTAGATTGTCATTGTATATATATGGTACTAATGTACTAATAGATAGAGTATAACTATGACTTAGTCCATCAAAAGCTGTATTTGAATATTTGAACAGATCGTACTTTAGGCTCATACCAAACGTCTTGCCCACTGTCTCTATAACAAAATAATAATACACGATTAACATTTCTCCACAGATTTATAATTTCTAGGCCAAAACTAAAAAATCTAAAAAAAGCGCTGCAAGTTCAAAACGTCAGCCGAGTAAGAAAGACAAAGACCATCATACAGCACAAACTATAAAACTAGCGCAATCAGCCTCGATCCACAAGAACCACAGCTCAATTGCTCTGACCTTCTGATTGGTCACTGTCGCTCCTCGCACAAAATGACAAAAGAATGGGAGGAATTCCCCGCCATTACGGGGCCATTGCTGGTCTCGTGTGGATTTAGTGATGATTTTACGCAGCGGGTCTCAGTATCCGTCTCAGCGGATCTCAAGAGAAGGTTGAACAGCGGTTATATCAGTGTAAAGCCCCTGGTATCTTCATCTTCTTCAACACTGACACATCTGGACGAATACCTCATATACAAAGTGGACCACGATAGCAGTTACCCGCTGGATGGGGAAAACTACATACAGATCAACGACTATACGAGGTTTAACGAAGATGTCACCATCGATAGGGCGCTAATCTCGACGGTTAAGCCACTAGAGCTGACTAAAGTCATCATGGAACTCCCAGAAGAGCTATACAATCTGCTGAAGGAACTATCAGGAAATGAACTGTTTGAAACGTTGCAGAATACGATGAACCTGGATATAATACGTCAGGACGATACGATAATGACATCACATGGTAAAGTGCTTCTCTGTGAACCTGTTCCACAAGGCCAGCTGACACGTAATACAATCGTCACTGTGATTAAGAGTGAGAAGGTTGACAATGGCAACGATAATGACAGCGTCGGTGACAGTAATGCCTACGATATCTCGGAAGAATTGGATGTCTCGTTATATCTCGGAAACCATGGCACTAATCCAAAACAAGAGGCCATAAAGCTTGAAGTTGTTCCCCTGGACTCGAAAATTGAGCATTCGATGCCTTTACCTCTTGCAACGGATGATGATTCCGTTCTCGTCTATCTGAAAACCAATGATTTGACCAAAATTGGATGCTTCTCAGGTGATTGTATAAACATATATGGAGAGGATGGAACTACAAGACTGGTTAAGGTGCTTTCATTCATCGAACCAAACAACATACCTCACAATGGGCAGATATATATATCGCCATTGTTTTGGTTAAACATCGGATCTCCAAAGAAGTTGTTTGCTAAGAAACCAACATCATCCACAGATACAAATTTCCTCAATATTCCAATAGCCTCTTCTATAACTTTGGCAAGGGTTGCATCTCCAATCTCGTTGAACAAGATATATCAACAATCCTACTTCTCTGCTCTAAAATCATACTTTGAAATAAAATCAAGAATCGTTTCAATTGGTGATCTAATACCCGTGACAATTGATACAGTTCTTGCGAAATCGTTACCCTTGAACTATGAAGGTCCAATACCAACGGGCAATCCAAACACTGTTGTTTGGTTCAAAGTTACCAGTATAGACGATTATAACAACTCTGATGGAAATACTTCCAATGAGATCAATAAAAGACAATACATTGTGGATCCATCACATTCTAAAATGGCTCAATCGGGTACTTTGGATATTAGACCTCCTTCTCTTGATAATGCCAACTGGTTAAGATACATTGGGCTTAATACGACTTTTAACTATTTGAAATCGCACAAGACCTCAGGAAGTAAGATTATAGATTTCCCATATGCAAAACAGTTGAGTAAACTAATAAAATCATCTTTGAAGAATCCAAAGTTAAAGTCAACAATCTTATTATCTTCAATGACAAGAAATATCGGGAAAACTTTTATAGTGGAAAACGTTGCCCAACTATTAGGATTACACTATATAACAATTGATGGTTATGAAGCTTTAAATCCAACTTCTGATATGAAGACTATTGGATATCTAAGGGGAAAATTAGATAGATTATCAGAAGATTGTTCGAATCTGATCATCATAATCAAACATCTAGAAGCACTCTGTGCTAAACCAGATCAAAATTCTAAACCTGGCTTGATCAACTCCAAATTAATGGAAATGGTTGATGAATATACAACAAAGGGTTCTATATTCGTTGCAACTACAAATGATGCTGATTCTCTTCCTGAAGAGGTCCGCTCAAAGTTCAAATTTGAAGTTGAAATCCCCGTACCTTCGGAAATTGAAAGGTTACAAATTTTTGATTTCTTACTTTCACAAAGAGATGGATTTAAACTACGTTCTGACGTTTCATTATCATCATTGGCCTTACAAAGTGCTGGTCTTACTCCACGTGACTTGATCTCTATCGTGACTAATGCAAAGGCTTTGGCATTAGAAAGATTGGAAGATTTGGCTGATGAACTTGAAACACCTTTGAATTTTGTAACTTTGAACAACTATATCCAACTAACTCCAACAGATTTTGAAAAATCGATAAACGATGCAAGAAACAAATTTAGTGATTCCATCGGTGCACCAAGAATCCCTAATGTTACATGGGATGATATTGGAGGTTTAGACGTTGTCAAGGATGAAATCTTGGATACTATAGATATGCCATTGAAACATCCAGAACTTTTCTCTAATGGTGTTAAGAAGAGAAGTGGAATCTTATTTTATGGACCCCCAGGTACAGGTAAGACTCTATTAGCGAAGGCAATTGCAACAAATTTCTCTTTAAACTTCTTTAGTGTTAAAGGTCCAGAACTGTTGAACATGTACATTGGTGAATCCGAGGCAAACGTTCGTAGGGTGTTTCAAAGGGCAAGAGATGCCAAACCTTGTGTTGTGTTCTTCGATGAGTTGGATTCAGTAGCACCAAAGAGAGGAAATCAAGGTGATTCTGGTGGTGTTATGGATAGAATTGTTTCTCAATTGTTGGCTGAGTTGGACGGTATGAGCGGTGGTGATTCCGGTGATGGTGTCTTTGTCGTTGGTGCCACGAATAGACCGGATTTATTGGATGAAGCATTGTTAAGACCTGGAAGATTCGACAAGATGCTTTACCTGGGTATCTCTGATACTCATGAAAAGCAACAAAAGATCTTAGAGGCATTGACTAGAAAGTTCAAATTGGATCCTTCTGTTGATTTGGAGAAAGTTGCTAATTCTTGTCCTTTCAACTTCACGGGTGCAGATTTCTATGCACTATGTTCAGATTCGATGTTGAATGCAATGACCAGGGTTGCTGGAGAAGTTGATAAGAAGATTGCCAATTATAACAACAATAGAGAAGAGGCCGTATCGTTGAGATGGTGGTTTGATAACGTGGCGACATCTGATGATATTGCGGTTTTAGTGAAGATGGAGGATTTCGATAAGGCAAGAAGAGATCTTTCACCTTCTGTTTCGGCAGAAGAGCTTGCGCATTACTTGAGAGTTAGAGAGAACTTTGAAGGCGGAAAGACTAAAAAACAGTAATAATTTGAATAATGATCAATATATATTGTTATATAACAATCAATGGATATCATTCTAATGCTAATCTGGAAGAAAGGTCTCTATGTTTGTTGTCCTCGTAGACGCTCCTTGTGATGGATCTGGTGCTGGAGCTGAAGCATCAGCTATCTTAGGCTCCGCTGTAGAGGGTCTCGAGGAAGCTGGTGATATGTTCGAGCCTAGAGTCCCTGTTGAGTCAAATGGGGAGCTTTGTGATGATAATATTTGTGGAGAGTTTGCAGAAGCTTCTACTTTTTGAGCAGTCTTCTTTTCCTTTGGTATTGATATTTGTTTATCAAAAGACTCTGGTGAATAACCATTTCTCATCCATTTCAGTTTCAGTTTCCTGTTGTATTCCACAACTTCTGGTGGAACAGCAGGTTCTGACTTATGGCAGAATGCAACGTTCAACGACATTTGAAACTTTGGACACGTCACGTATGGTGTTGATGTGAAGTTGTAAACGCCACCTTCCATTCCTAGGATGTCTTCACCAAGAATTCTGATAAGCTTTGAATCGGCCATCGTCTTAGCCAATTGGCACTGTGAGATCTTGTGGTTATCTCCACCGCAGAATTTACAACTCTCGGGTGGTAATGCAATAAAGGGTCTAGCTGACCCGGTCGATGAGAATGGAGCCGTTATGTGTGGTTTCACAGAGATGGTGGCTTTCTCCTTCAAGTTGTCTCTGTTTAAGAATAAAAGGTCGAAGAGCCTTCTAGTCAATTGTACAACGTTCGTATCGGCTGGGAATCCTCTCATCTCGTAGTACGGTTTGAATTCCGGTATCTCGTAGCATAGCCAATCGCGTATCTTGAACGTTGTACTTATCGTGCTGATCAATCTTCCCAGGTTTATTGGATCCGGGTTATCTTCCATGATTCTTTCCATCTTCTGGCCCCATGTGTTCCAGAACTTCTCCGTACGGTTTCCCATCTCATCCGCTGCGAAGATGAACCCCTCCATGGCCACGTCAAATATCACAGAGGTCTCGATCACCGGGTATAGAGCACATACCTTCGTGGCTGCATCGTCCCAAGCTTCCCATAGTCCCTCTGTGGTGTAGTTGCACAGCTTCTTGAAATGCTCGAAATATGGACGATGCTCGGGCAAGATGCAGTCTCTGGAGTAGTTGATCAGCAAGGTTCCCTGTAGCCTGTGCATCATCAGAAGCGATTTGACAAACTTGTAGTGCAATGAAACTTCACGGAACGAGTTAAAGAACTCCGGGGTGTTAGCCGACGGCGTAAGCGTAAACGAGGTTCCATTTGAGGATACCAGCGAGTATTCTCTTCGTTTATATCCGACTCCTTTGGCATGCTCTGCCATGGTTGTTTGTTGGATAGCTGGGATATAATTTATTGCTTCTCAGTACCAGCTCGCCGAGGCTATGAGCTCATCTCGCGAGATTACAAATCGGAGTGAAAGTGTCGCAGATACCGAATTTTATGAATTTTTATCGATTTCCAGTTTTCTTAGCGGATTTATCATCAACAAAATCAGGAATTCTAGAAAGCCAGAGAACATCATCCGCTAAGGAATTTATTTATTTTTTTAGTATGGGGGTGTTGTGCTCAAAAGGGTAAAACTCCAGATAAGCTATAGCTACAGTATTCCGTCTCTCTCTATTTTGTTCATGAATATACATTATCGTTACTATAAACAGGACATGCGCGTGCCAGACCAACAAAGATCATACACGGGAGCCGATGATAGGATCTCGGATCCCCCTTTCGTTCATCAATTGGCTCGCACGCTGATGCAAGTTGGTCTTTAAGAAAGAATAAAGCACTGTCTCCAATGAATATGAATACGTCTTCTCCTCCGTCTCTAACTGTGGTCGGTTGCTTACAACTCCTTGAAAGCGTCTCTACCGAAGAAGGCAATCTTACCCCAGTCGGCAATGACTTTGAATCTGGATCTCCAGGACAAGATCATACCCAAGTAAAGCGCTCTCCAGATGTAGAAGGTTATCACACCACCGCCGGAGTAGAACGATCTCTTACCGTAGGTGATGTTGGCAATGGCCTTCTCGGCACCCAAGTAGGCAAGGGCACCCAAGTGCACGTACTTGAATGGCTTGAAACCGTGCTCCTGGAAGAACAAGTCAACCTTCTCGGTTCTGGCTTGGAGCTCTTGGTGGAAGTTTGGAATTCTGGCCATCTTGTTCAACACCTTGGACAAGTACTCGGCCTCTTGGTGGGCAACTTGGGCGGTTGGTGGGAGCTTAGCAAAGGCATTGTCTCCGATGGCGAACATGTTGTTGGTACCTTGGACCAACATGTGCTCGTCAACGATCAAACCACGGTTGGCCTCCTTTTGAGCTGGGATCTTTGGGAACAAGTCAGTAACAACCTTTCTTGGCTTGTTACCGGTGGCCCAGACAAGGACTCCGTAAGGGATCTTAGTCTCCTCAACAGTACCATCCTCCTTCTTGGTCTTAGCGATCAAGTACTCTGGCTCAACCTTACCGACAGCGGTTCTGGTCTTGAGGTTGATGGTGGTGTCTCTCAACACCTTCTCAGCAAAGTTGGTCAACTTCTTCTCGAACATGGACAACACAACTGGCAAGGCCTCGATCAAGATGATCTCAACCTCGTCAACCAAGTTTGGCATGAAGGTCTTCAAGTCGTGGTCAATGTAATCTTGCAACTCACCAGCGGTCTCCACACCGGTTGGACCACCACCAACGACAACAATAGTCAAGAGTCTCTTTCTCTCTGGATCACCCTTTGGCAACAAGTTGGCCTTCTCGACAGAGTCGATGAATCTGTGTCTGATCTTCTTGGAGTCTGAGATCTCCTTCAAGAAACAACCGTTCTCTTCGACACCTGGGATACCAAAAGTGTTTGGCTCAGCACCAACGGCAGAGACCAAGTAGTCGTACTTGATCTCAGCAACCTCACCTTGGTTGATACCGACGTTGATACCGAGACCGGAGGTGGTGTTGATGTTGGAGACGGACTTGATGGTCACGGTGTTCTTCTCTGGGTTGACAGAGGTGGCCTCGGCCTCGTAATAAGTGACATCACCTTTCTTCTTGTTGGCGAATGAAACAACTGGCTCCATGATAGACTTCTCGTCAACGGTTCCGACTGGACAAGATGGAAGCAATGGAGTGAACAAGAAGTACGATCTTGGAGAGATCATCACAACGTTGTACTTGGTGGAGTCGATGTGCTTCAAGAATGAAATGGCACCCCATCCTGAACCCAAAACGGCAACGGTTGGCTTGTTGGTATCATTTGGTGCAATGACTCTTGGAGCCTTGTGGAAACTTTGAGAACCGGAGGTGACGTTACCTGGAGCGGTAGCAGCCTCGGTGGCTTGTGTAGTGGCCATGGATCTGATGAGCGAGGATCTGGACACTGTAGAAGCAATCGCAGTCTTAGCCACCAATGCGGTGGATCTCTTGATGAGAACTCTTTGTGCTGTGGAAAGCATTGTGTTCGGTCTATGTGGTCAAAGGGGGGATGACAAAGAGTACAATGAACGGATCCTTTCCTTCGAATAGGCTGAAGAAGAAGAAAAGAACAAGAAGGAGAAGAGAAAGAAAGGTCACGTTCGAGCGTATTGTTGTTTTGATAATCAGTTGAGAGATCACGGCCGCTTTTATAAAGGAATAATTAATATAATGCCCTGCACGCATAAAAAAAAGTTGAAAGGAAAAAAACGGGAAATCCGAGAATCGAAAAAAAAGAAAAGCACGAATAAACAGTGAAAAAAAGCTCAAGAACCGTTACGTTTTGGCGCAAACAAATGCCGTGGAAAAAGGAAAAATCCCACAAATACGGTAAGCAGTCAGATTAGAGAAGGTGGATTTGCGCAAACTCACCCCAATGCAGTAATACAATAGCTTGGGCTTCTTTTGGCCTTTAACTGCACTAAACTGGAGGTGTGAGCTGGCATACACTAAAAATATCAGAACATATCATTGAATTTATAAAAGTTAACGATTCAAATATGAAGAGAAGTCGATGATCATTAGGAAGTGGTCATCAGCTTCAGTATCTTCAAGAATAGAGAGAGTATGTTCAAATGTGCGTTACTTTAGAGGATCACGGTTATAAGCTTTTGAATACGCAGAAATTATTATATAAAATCACGAAAAGTCAAAGAAGAAAAACGTCAGGTCTAGTGGCTTTAAGTTCGCTCTCTGATTGGACAGTTTTAGTTTTCGATGCATGGGGTAGTCAGTAAATTACCCGATTAGGCAAATGATCTGTGCAAATTCTCTGATAGATGTTTTTCGTTTTTCTTGATATGTTTTACTTCGATTTTCATTTTTATACTCGGTGTTTAGAGAAAGGGAAAGGATCATGAAACCCGAAAAGCGCGCAGTGGAGCCCGATGAAAATAACACATTTCCTGAATGAACTGCTGTGATCAAAATATGAAGGCTGCAAGTTTCGAGACTTCAAAATATAAATAATTCATATAAGACCGAACATAAATATAAATATTGATTGATTATGATACAGATACTGGGGATGGTTGTCTTATATATATATTAATGTACTGACGTCAAAATTGCGAATTGGCTTTCTCTGATTGGTTTTCGGTCTTGAAGTTGCATTCATCAGATAAAGCATCTTGCTAGCAGCTGTAGCGAAAGCCCAATAAACAACGATATCTTTCCATCAACTATATTATTGACATCTCTCCATCTCATATCAGCTTGCAGTAAAATCTCAGTATCTCAACATGACACGTCTGAAAAAGCCCGTGAACTACAACTTGATCTAATGAATCATAAATAGCGCTCAGAATCACCAGTGATAACATCATGGCTATATTAATCGACAGCTATCGAAACGCAGCTGCCCTTGCATGAAAACATGGTTGACCAATCAGCTCGAGAAAATCTTGTACAGAAGTAGGTGTCAATTAGCTGTACTTATAAGCCGTTTCGGATCTCGAACGCGTAAAAGTACAATTAAATGCGGCTGATATAATTGATCACAGGGTATCATCGGCTAGCATATTAGCTGTTATAATTATATAGTACCCCAATATAATAGCAGTTACTCCTGCTGCTAAAGCGGGTGCCGTTAAAACTCCAACTCTATAAAAATAACTACGTCGTCAGTTAATTATATCGACGCGTCTTCAATAATATGTAGCTGTACTTGTAGTACTAACTCAAAACTCAGTACCCCAGCACTATTGTCTGCTTCAGCCGGGCATGACGACATCATTAAAAGACGCACAATGTCTCTTCGAACAGGGCCGTTTGCCATATACAGAGATATTTGCCGGCGTAATGTTCACTCATGAACGTCAGAGACATTTATATAACAAATCAAAGTATTGTATAAACTGATGGAAAAGAACGATCCGTTGTCATTAACAATATATAAGCTGTTATATCTAGTGCCAATACTGGTCTGTATATATTCAATATCGGAGTTAGTATCTGCTGTTATAATTAATAGGGAAAGTTTAGTGGGAGGCTAACGCCGGCGGTGGTTTAAATATATGTGAAATTAATGTATTCGTAGCTGCGTCTGCCCCACCATGGTGCCGGACTACTAGACGACTTATAAATAAATATATAGCGGGACTCGGCGATAGTACACTTAACGAGCTGATTAAAATTATATATATTGACGTTTTCGAGACGACTAATTGTTCGACAACTCGACTGCTTGTCACTGTCATATGTAGCAATATTGCGGGGTACCCACATGATGAGCTTCAGGACTCCTACAAAAACCAGTAAACTAGGTAAGGTATGTAATATTCACAGCTCCGGGATGCCAAATGCGATACCTAATATAATTATTCATCACTTCATAAACTATAAGCTACAAACTATAAGCTATAAGCCATATTAAACCATCGTACTAAATTCATGTATATTGGATATATATTGCATGTCGACCCGCGCGGAATGTATAGCATCATAGCTTGAGCTATAACCTGTAGCTACAGTCTTACAATTTACCAGACATGTATTCACTCTGGATTTCTATGTTATGTGTCTTCCTGATTAACAGACTAAATTGATAGTTGTCATGATACTGAGCTTCCGTTATACATCTTGATGGAAGATATACCCATTGATTGGTGTCCGGGTTTTCTTTGACTTTTCGATTAACGACGTTAAGCTCGCTGATCCTGAATATTGATATTGATATTGATATTGATATTGATATTGGATTATCACTGCTAAAACCTTGCCAAACTATTATGATCAACTTGTGATAGCATATTACGAGGATTCTGTGTCTGTGAGCTTCTTATAAGAGTCTGAGTCACTTTTCTATAGGCTTAAGCTATAGCTCAACGAGGTGTATGTACTAATATACCATAAGCCTCAGTCTGCTTCGATATGCCAAACGTTTTATATTATATGTATAGAAATAGACAGCCCTGTACGTAGTGTGTGGTGAAGTGCGTTAATTATCCTGGCTCTATATGAGAGAATCCCAATATCTAAGCATCGTATGTCTGAAGGGGTTGAAAATTAAAATTTCTTGATGTGGTATAGGTGAAGTTACCAATCAATATCTGAGAAGATGTTGATGTTGGCTATATGTGTTTATAGAGCAGTTAGTTTTTTCTGTCCATAACTTTAGGCCATATATAATATAGTGACCTTACGTCCAGCATCTAGCTGAATTTTATCAGCTCACCTAGTCAATGCAACTCAAACATAAATTCATTATGAAGGCGGATCATCATGTTCAACATCCTTTTGAGGTTGACAGCATTCATAAACAGTGCAAGTTGAGGTGGTCATCCTACTCTTATATAGATTAGCATGCTACCACAAGTACTGAGCATTGATTATTCCCTCGTGTGCTTGCGATACTTTTGTGCATCTCTCTATTTTGCTAAAATAATTAGTACGCCTCGTTTAAAGCACTCTTCATGATATGTGAGTTGTATCAGACGACTGAGAATCTGAACAGCTCTAGTTAGTATGATAGTTGACTCACTAATCTCCTGTGCCAGATAGGAAAGTAAAAGACGACGTTAGTGCCCATGTGTGGTTGTTGATTATTTGTATGCTTCGTTAGCATTAGCGACCGATCCGTGACTGCAACAGAATAATTTGTTCTATGTCTCTTGTTGAAGACATTTATTAGTACAGAATCAATATCAACAGCTATTATAATAGCTGCTGTTCTGTGCCAGCTGCAATGTGACTAACAAAAAATTGGGTTGGGCTGAAGAAACGTGTTTAGAGAAGATCACATTTTATAATAATCTAACCTAAGCGGTAAGACATTCGACGTACATACATGCGAACTTATATAATAGACATATAATTAATGATAGCAGCTTCAGCTCATGCCCACGAGGTCAATTATATATACACGAAGACCACATAAAATAAAAAGAACCTAGACAATATTTTATGCGTCCTGATATCAGAAATAATAAAAAAATCAGAGAAGCTCTATTAAATCATGCATACATATGCGGAGTGATGCATGAAACTTAGCTGTTTCCGCATCCTTAGACACATTTCTTAACACAAACACGTGTCTGCTATATAATTTGTGATTTTGGTGGTATTAATTGTGTAGTTTTTATACGGTGTTTTCGATAAATTTGTACTAATAATTTGCAGGGAGATGGGCACTAGCCGAAGCAGCCCTCATTAACTTTCATCACGTCGTCTTCGTCGTATACTATGATCCTTAAACGTGCTAGGGAGGAATGCGGGAAGCGAACAGGAGGAAGCTTTACCTGCTTATAACAACAGTATATACAAGCAGAATATGCAACGTACACTCACATGAGTATATAAGTACCAATATATTCATGCAGAGTATCTTAAGGTGACGCTTACTTATCCCACTTTTAAAATTATTCTGTTTCACATGTCCTCTTATAAGTTAGGGTCTGTTTATAAATTTTACTGTACTGCATGCGATCATTGACTGATCTTGCAGCTGTTACCCCTGCTGTACTACCTAATTAATTCTGTAAAGCTATTGTTGTATTTAAATACTTGGATTTGCTGTTTTTGAATAATTTACAATAAGAGCTTTCTGTACTTTTAACACCGTTGCAATTGTATCTTCACTCTTTATAACTTTACCTTAGTACGGTACTACGTCGGAGGTCATTATCACAAAATTCAATTACATATAGCTGGACTATATTATTTGTGCACAAAATCCAAAAACTTGCCAATAACTTTACAAACATCTGGATCATCAGCAGTGCTATATCACAGATACCCTCACAGATAGAATAACGAACCAAACATGTCACATCACGCTCAAGACCATTTCGTCCTGGATGAGAAGATCGAATACACAGAGTCGAACCAGCCGTGGTTAGTAGAAGAGCAGGAATTAAACGAAGAGCTGATAATATCCGAAGAGCAGAGCTTACAAGAGATTTTGCTGGCTAAGAAAGATGAGATCAAGAAATACAACAGGCTCGTAAGATTGTACGGTTCTGAATCTCCTGTCCTTGAAGCCATGAGACCAAGAATACCGCAGAATAACACGGAATTGCAACAGTTTGACCAGAAGAACCAATCAAGAAATAAGATACTGGAATCGAGAAACTCTGTACAGATTGAAAACAAGCTCCTGAACTTCTTTGTATTCATCTTTAGCATATTCTGTGTGTTACAGTTTGCAATCATTGGAATCGTCAAATTTGACTTGGAGTTCCCATCGTTTGAGCTGATTGGCTACGAAACGCTCTTCAACTATGCATATCTAGCAATCCTACTCTGTGGTAAATGTTTGACCTACTTATTCATGATGGCTTTCTTCTTTAGAGTGTACATCGGAGTTAAACTCTTTAAGAACTCTGTTTCAACAAACGTGCTTATGAAGCTTATAAAGTTACAGTTTATGGGATTTTTGAGCTCTTCTATGATGGCTGTTGGAATAATTGCACAAGATTTGCTGCTGAAGAATCTCTTGAAGAACCTTGATATCATAAACGAGGAGGAATATATCTTCAATGAGACAATAAAGACAATAGTTCAAATCACCGGTTATATCGATTATGGATTCTATTTCACCATTGGAGTTGGTTTGTTGTTGGTTGGGTTGAGAAAAGTGGTTAGAATGACACTTCTGAAGACCAATGCTTCTTCAAACTCAAGCGTGAGATTATAATGATTATGACATGAATAACGATAAAACTTCTGTGCTATGAACAAGAAGTGTATAGAACATGAAGTATAAGGAACTCTAATAAAATATTTGGCTAATTATCACTATCTGTATAGTTCAATCTTGTAAGAATATCTACATAACGTTATTGAGTCGATCAACGTTCTTTCCGGTGGGCATATAACAATTGATTCATAATATTGCTCATAATTTAGAATATTTATATAATACCGATCACATTCGGTCAACTGGATCAGCTAAAATTGATCTAACAAAATTAATGAACGTTAATATGTGATCTGAGTTTGACCACATTTGAAGTTGAATATATTATTATACTCCATTCATGGCGTTATAGCTGTGTATAAGTTGGACGTAGTGGTGAATAATAATAATGTACCCCATAAATTCTTTCGATTATCTGTGGCGAATGCAGAGGCAGTTTTTGAGCCACATGGCTACAACTACAGTTAACAGTATATTCATATCTGCTTCTAATTGAGGTCAAATAATTGTTTACATTTGACATATGTCTTCATCGTTCTTCTTGCATTGGCACATGAGCTGACAGAATATAAAATTGGTATCATATACGCTAATGTATAGGGACAAAGAAATATAACTAGCCACAGGGCCCAGTATGGTGTATCATCATGGGGCGTTCGCATTTTCCATTTGCTCGCACACGCCACACTTTATTTTTCCTATACCTTAAACTGTGGGCAGTCGCCAGGATCCTGCCACAGCGCTGTGGCTGATTAAAAAAAACTTGCTTACATGAGAGCTACCAGCTACCAGCTAAGTACGCGGTTGGCCGAAGGAGCCTTATATTGCAACTGTCATTCATGAGCCGTTCAGTACTACAACCATTTACGCTCGAACTGTGGCCTTCCAAAGTGGCTCAGTCATAATTATATGTCAGGGTTTAGCAAAATATACAGCTGGGGTACAACCCATGCTTTTCTGGGCTCCTTGGATCAAAACTGTTTAGCTATATCGATCTCGAATAATATCTCAACGATTAAACGAGGTTATCACAAATATCAATCTCTGACGACACGGTCCTCTGTATATATATATAGCTTTCCAAACATTACTAGTCGTCTGGGTATAATTGCACTGCAAATTAATGCTACGATATTCGCCTCTTGCGCCACAGTCGATATGTCACGTGAATAAGGCTTAAGTATGGCGTACATTGCAGATTTTTTCACTTTTTTTTTTACTTTCCTCTGCAGCCCAATATAATAAGATTACCCTCACCTCAACTGCTAATTAAGGTCTGATCCAACGTCAAGTGTGGCGATAGATGTACGACAATATTACTAGACAAGTGTGGCTAATGAGAATCTTGTGATATAATACTTCTTCTTAAAGATGCCATTCTTATTTGATATCTTCTTGCTTTTACACAATTAGTTGTGCTTCCTTTCTTCTCTTCTTCTTACAACTCTTCTTCTTTAACTTCTCCATACTTGCATTTCGAGCCATAGCTGCTATCACTTGCTTCTGCTGCATCACACTATAAAAGCATACCCAAAGAACTCACTTCATCTCCACTGGTACATCATTATAATTATCAAAGAGAAGAGTTTCTTATACCTCATCAATAGAAAGATATATATAGTTCAGTATGGTGGATATTGAATCTGGCTCTTCAAGTCAAGATGTTCAAGAGCTCTATGAGCTACACGCCGATGAGAACGACGTTCCACTCTACGCACATATAGAAGAAGAACCAACGATCCTTGGTTGGGTCCAAGAGAAAGGATCAAATCCAAAGCAAAGATTTTTGGATTATTTTCGTTCTCTTTTCCCAATTGCAAATTGGATCCTTCATTATAACCCAGCATGGGCATATGCCGATATCGTGGCTGGTGTCACTGTCGGTGTCGTTATGGTCCCACAATCAATGTCATATGCTCAGTTAGCTGGTCTACCTGCTCAATATGGTTTATACTCTGCATTTGTCGGTGTCTTTATCTATTGTTTCTTTGCCACATCAAAGGATGTCAGTATTGGCCCTGTGGCTGTTATGTCTCTTGAAGTTTCAAAAGTCATCACAAGAGTCCAAGAAAAGGATCCAAATCTTAGTGCTCCAGTGATTGCTACCGTTCTGGCGTTCATCTGTGGTTGTATCACATTGGGTCTGGGTCTCTTGAGACTAGGTTTTATCTTGGAGTTTATCTCGTTGCCTGCTGTGCTTGGTTTCATGAGTGGTTCCGCTTTCAGTATCATTGTTGGGCAGGTGCCAGGTCTAATGGGATACAACAAGCTGGTTAACACCAGAGAGGCCACCTACAAGGTTGTCATCAACACTCTGAAGCATCTTCCAGACTCAAAGCTCGACGCTGTCTTTGGTATCATCCCATTAGTGCTTTTGTACACATGGAAATGGGTCTGTAACTATGGACCAAAGAGATATCCAAAGCTTTCAAAGGTGTTTTTCTATGTCCAAGCTTTAAGAAACGGTGTGATTATTGTCGTATTCACATTGATCTCATGGAGTATCACCAGACATCACAAGAAGGAGAAGAGAATCTCAGTCTTGGGAACTGTGCCTTCTGGTCTAAGAGACGTTGGTGTCATGTCACTTCCAGAGGGAATCATGGAGAAACTCGCTCCAGAACTACCAGCTGCTGTGATCATCTTGTGTCTTGAACACACTTCCATTGCCAAATCGTTTGGTAGAATCAACGACTATAAGATTGTTCCAGACCAAGAGTTGATTGCCATTGGTGTTACGAACTTGATTGGTACTTTCTTCAACGCTTACCCAGCCACAGGTTCCTTTTCCAGATCTGCTTTGAAGGCCAAGTGTAACGTGAAGACTCCATTGGCTGGTATTTTCACCGGTGCATGTGTGTTGTTGGCTCTTTACGCATTGACTTCTGCCTTCTACTACATTCCAAAGGCCACATTGAGTGCTGTTATCATCCATGCTGTTAGTGATTTGATCGCTTCATACAAGGTCACTTGGAACTTGGCAAAGATGTCTCCAATCGACTGTGGTATCTTCCTCATTGCTGTCTTCATCACGGTGTTTTCCTCGATTGAGAACGGTATCTATTTTGCCATCTGTGCTTCAGCTGCCGTGCTCTTGTTCAATATCACCTTTCCTAATGGGGTCTTCTTGGGTAGAGTCCAAGTTGCTGAGATCATTAACCCAAGAGTTGTTGATGTGTCTGAGGATTCGTCTGTTGAAGTTGAGGAGTTTGTCGAGTCGGGCAAGAAGTACAACCAAATCGAGCCAAAGAAGATCAACAAGAAGAACATCAAGTATCATACTAAATGGGTACCAATCTTGAACTCTGTCAACAAAGATGTTGAAATTGTACCGCCTCCACCGGGTGTCATTGTTTTCAGACCAACAGAATCATGGACCTACGTGAACTGTTCCAGACAGTTTGACAAGATCTTTGACGAAGTCAAAGAAAAGACACGTAAGGGTAAGATTATCCAAGCTACCAGTAATATGGATATTCCATGGAATGATCCTGGTCCATTACGTCTTCCATGGGCAAAGAAGAAATTTGACGCGAACAAGATTGTTGATAATAGACCTCTTTTAAAAGTTGTTGCATTTGATTTCACTTCAGTGATTCAAATTGATTCTACTGGAGTTCAAACACTTGTTGATTTGAGAAAGACTCTTAATAAATATGCTGATAGGGAAGTTGAGTACCATTTCTCTGGTATTTTGAGTCCATGGATCCGTTCAGCCTTGATCAGTGCCGGATTTGGAGTTGCTAGAGAAGATGGTTCTGTGGAGGAGGTTAGCTATGTCAATGTTCTCAAAGATGGTAACTCTGTTCTTGGTTATCAATCCGCATTGGGTACGAATACTCCATTCTTCCACTTCGAGATGCCATCTTTCGAGAAGCACGAGTACGAAGTGTCGGACCATGAACACTCCCAGTGAGCTTGCATTGTTGTTTTCAATTTTTTAGAGGTTGTATTTTGATTGTTATTGTTTATAAATTATTAATTATTAATGGGTTTTGTAATGAGTTTTAATCTCTTGTAGGTATTTAACTTGTCTAGTACGACGCCATGAATCATCTACGGTAGAGTTCGTTGTCACAATGAGAATAGTCATACAATCATAAGAAGAGACTTATTTATCCATATCATCTTCAGGGATCAAAGGACAGTGTAAATCGTACCACTCTTCACCTCCAAAGGCACAATCACTTTTACCCTTTGTGATGAATCCTAATCTGTTATAGAAAGGAAGAAGGTTTTCCTTTGCTATGATAGCAATCTTATCACCAACGTACTGATTTGAAAGTTTTTGTATATAGTCATGTAGTAGTAAAGTAGCAAGGTTTTTCTTCTGATAATCCGGGTGTACAACGACCGAATGGATACCAATTGTGAGAGAAGATTCGACATGGCCATATTTTATACCATTTGAGGAGGTTGATCCTGTCTCTGTTGATGGGATTTTCATTGATTCTTCTGTGATGAAATCTCCGTCAATCTTGGTACCAATGACTTGTCCAATAAGTTTCTCTTTGACTATCGTAGATCTTGCCTCCGGTAAAAAAGGATCATGTGCATTGTCTTCGTTTTCTTCTTCATCTACTTCTTCTTCTTCTTCGTTGTTGTTGTGTTCCTTTGTAACGTGTAAATCTGATTCATCTTGATCTTGTGAGTTATGTTGCTTTGAATCATTTTTATGATACTTTGGTTTGAACTCCCTGATAAAGAGTCCAGAGGATAATTCAGGACAGATTGTCAATCTGTAAGAGAACTTCTCTTTGGAGCATCTCTCTGATGGCGGAAATCCTAGTTCTTCAAGCGCAGTAACTTGTTGAAGATCCTCAATGTTTAAAGGTCTGATGGCCAAGTGAAGTGGGAGTTCTGAGCTCATATTTATACGACTGTGTCTGTTAATGGCTTTAAAGGGGTGAGAGTTGTGTCAATGGTTTCGAAAGGAGGTGGTTTATGCTGAAACCTTAGTGAATAGGCCAATGTATCCTTGTATGATTACCGTTGTGCAATTTGCCTTCAAAGTACTGAGCTGCAGAGTAATTAGTGCACCCTTGATCCAAAATACTCGTACTACAAATTATGGCTTCACTTTATAGACAACACCCGGACACCATATACTTTTTGAAATTGTAAGTATTCAAAGGATAAGAAAGAGTAAGGTTATATGAAAGGTTCTCTCTACTGAATCCTGATCTGTATTATCTATATACATAACTATCATTAGAATATCATAATCTTCATCCCTAAGGTTTTGGTAACTGGTTATAGTCAGCTATAACTTTTTTTGGATCAGTGTACTGTGTTTTTCCCCACTAGTATAATATTTATATGCGAGGTTATCAGACATCAGCGCATACTAAATATGTGTGCTTTGGTATAGGATATCTGCAAAAGTATGAATGAGAGCAAGCTGATCATAAATTTAGATCTATAAATTATCTCTTGTTGATTATTATATGGTATAGCAGTGATGCCCAATGATGTAGGATCTATGTTTAAAATGATTGAATAATTAATAGTATTTAATGCTACGTCGACAAGTAATATAGTACGTCTGATCGATCACAATATTTAATTTTTGGATGAAGTTTATACATAAGAATGAAGCGGACTTGGTCAGTGAATTAATATTAATTATATTATAATATAAAGTATAATTCATAATATTTTACATTATAATTAATGTCAGGTATCTGTCGTATATATATATATATATCGCTGGAAGCTTTCATTATTAATCAGTCAGCTGTAGCTAGCAAATCAGCCAGTGTTATCAGATCTGGAGATTACACCATACAATCCTTCTCTTTTCCACCGAACTCCAGACTAATTTATACCAGTGTGACATAATCAAAGCTTAGTAGTAAGCAGTGGCCAAGAGTACAAGAGCAGGAACAATAGAGGTGAAAAGAAATTGTCTGTATCCTGGTCTAAATGAAAGACTAAGCCTAAGGCTAAAATTATATTCATCATGTGCTGCGCTAATTGTGTCAATTATGTCGAGCAAAAACAATTTTTAGAAAGACGTGAAGGTTAAGCTGAATATATGGGCCTCCCAGCTTGCGATTGCTGCGAGCGGCCTACGACAATTTTTTTAGAAGGAAATGCGAAGTTTGTCCAGGCTGAAATTTTCCACAAAACCCACAAACCCAGAGAGACAGACGTAGCTGGCAGACAGCTGGAATAGGAACACATCTTGAAAGAAACAGAGCGAGAAATAAAGAACGAGAGAAAGAAATCTCTGAAAGTCAAACAAAGACCGACCAAATCGTACTTTGATAGCTGAACTGCTGACAGAGGAATACAATATCATTAACCACATCCAAACACACCTCAAAATGGCAGAAGCTGCTCCTCTTTCACAGATAATCCCACTCGAACTCGTGGATAAATGTATCGGCTCCCGCGTATGGGTCCTCATGTCAAGTGAAAAGGAATTTGTAGGAACCGTTGTTGGTTTCGATGATTTCGTCAACATGGTGCTTGAAGACGTTACAGAGTACGATGCAGATGGCACAGAGACACATAGAAAGAAGATCCTGCTGAGTGGAAATCATATCACAATGCTCGTACCAGGAGGTGAGAGACCTAAGACTAATTAACCGAACGCATTATCATTACTACTTATACAGATCATAATGGAACAAAAGCGCTATAAAAGCATGACATATAACATAACACAACATACTCATAATTAATAACTATAATAAATTGGTGCTGATTGATTGAATGATTGAGTACGTTTCTATGTAGAAACTATATCGATATCCGTTGCACTTGCACGCCACATTAAAAGCATAAACACAGACCGATAAGGACTATATTGCTCGGCAATATAGTTCACATAAGCATCATGGATCACTTTCCAATCCCTCTTCTTGTTATCACCAAAGAGTGTTCTTTTTTTATGAAGGCTTAGATCAACAGCTCTTTTAGCTTCCTCTAGAAGATGTGGCCGTGTTTCAAGGTACCTCGACACACCTCTAGCAACACCCAAGTCTTCATGGGCAAACACGTCCAACCTCTGTAAACCAAATACCATTGTCATCTTTGCAGACCACAACCCAATACCTTTCATCTCAATGAGTTTCTCAATGATCTCTTCATCTGAACTGTTTTCAAAAAATTCCGCATCAACTTCACCGTCAAAGAACTTTTGTGCAATACTCTTGATATATTCACCTTTTCTCTGTGACAATCCACAATGCTCTCTTAGTTCTGTTCCATCAACTTTCAACACTTGTTCAGGTGTAGGATAATCCCCATCGAAATGTGTCTTGAATTTGTTCTCTATTGATTTGGCAGCTGCACCACTAACCTGTTGACCTATAACTGAACGACAAAGCCCTTCGAAATGTTCCTTTGTAGTTTGTCTAGCATCCTTATCAACATTGAAAGGTGGGAAAGGTTCGTTTACAATCATAGGATAAAGAGAAGGATCTCTCCGTACAACAAATTCTAACCCCTTGATGAATTCAGGTTTATGTTTATCACAAAACTCCTTGGGGAAATTAAGGTCCTTCGGGATGGGATTCTTCTTGAGAAGATGGATCTCCCAATCCCTAAACAGAACCTTTTGTTTCCTTGGACTTACAGAGACTTCATTAATCCTTTTACGCTTCTTCGGAGTGCTCGGTGGAGATAACGATGCAGTTTCAGTAGAAGTAACACTAACAATTGACGGAGATGTTCCTGCAAGCTCACTAACCGAATCGCTAAGAGAAGCTAAAGATGACCTGAGAACTCTTTTAGGTGGCATAATAATGAAACAACTAGCTAAGCCCCTCCTTGTCTATTAATACTCTTGTTCTTTCTCTGGCTTATCGGAGCATGAGCTTTTCATGGTGGCGAACAACTAAAAAAAAAAGTACACCAGACTATAAATTCATATGCAGGTCGCTGCTTCGCCAGTATACAAAGCGATATAAAAAGAATCAAAACCTCTTACAAATCTCTCTTACACTCCATCCTACAAGAACTGGACACAAACAAAGACATAGACAACTCATTCACAAGCATCAAATGGTAACAATAACTGCATCGGTAGAACACAAGGATCAGATCCTCAGCATCGATGTACCGGAGGACCTCACTTTCGCCGACTTCAAGGCATATCTCAGCGCGGAGAGTGGCGTTGATCCAGACGATCAAGTCATCTCCTTGAACGGGAAAGAAATCTCGGGAAACTCTTCGGATACCCTGGATAAGCTCGGGATTAAAGATGGTGAACTCATAGTGGTCAAGGATAAGACTATAGCACAGATTGCATCAGTACCTCAAGCTACAGCAGCTACAGCAGCAGCTGCTCAGCCAGCTGCATCGACCCAACTCGATATGTACGACCAACAGATCGAACAGATGAGACAGCAATTACTAGCAAACCCTGCCATGAGAAGACAAGTTACATCAATGAACCCCATGGTTGAGAACTACATCAATGACCCAAACGCCTTCAGAGAGCTCGTGCGTAACTCCTTTGCCCAATCCGGTATGATGAGAGGCGGAATTGGCCCCGGATCTACATCGAATGAAGTCACACAAGCTGAATGGTCAAGGTTACAACAAGATCCTGATAATCCTGAAAACCAAAGAAGAATTATGGAAATAATCAACCAACAATCTATTGAAGAGAATCTTATGAACGCATTGGAGATGACACCGGAGAATTTTTCCCATGTCTCCATGCTTTATGTAAACGTTGAGATCAACGGATACCCAGTGAAGGCATTTGTCGACTCTGGTGCACAATCAACCATAATGAGCACCAGATTAGCAGAGAGTTGTAACCTTACCCGTTTGATCGACAAGCGTTTTGCAGGTATCGCACAAGGTGTCGGTACAACTGCCATTGTCGGTAAGATCCACAACACCCAGATGAAGATTGAAGGCCAGTTCATCCCTTGTGGATTTGTCGTATTGGACACACACGTCGATATGTTGCTTGGTCTTGATCTCCTCAAAAGACACCAAGGTTGTATCGATCTCAAGAGAAACGTCTTGGTCATAGCTGATATCGAGACTCCGTTCTTACCTGACTCGGAGGTTCCAACCAATGCATTGTTTGGAAACGGTCAAACGTTGGGCTCTAGCAGCACAGGTTCAACAGGTACACCATCTGTTGCTGCTCATCCTCAGCAAGGCTCAGCGGCCGCAGCGGCCGCAGCAGCAGCAGCATCCAGAAACGCAGCCTCGTCGTCGACGTCTCCAACATTCGATCAAACTGCGATCAATAATCTCATGTCGCTTGGATTCAGCAGAGAACAAGTTATAAATGCATTGAAGCAAACAGGTGGAAATGCAGAAATGGCTGCTTCACTCTTATTCCAATAGATAGATAAACATATAGAGATAGATGGATAAAAGTCTATAATCCTACATCACTGTATTTGCGATCATGCTTATGGACAAATGTCAATGTGGGATGATTCCCAACAACGTCTTTTGACAATCCACTCCATATCCAAGGCACTTTGTTTTTGGGGACATTAATCTCTGCTCTAAAGTTCTCCACATATGTTCTATCTTGTAGATTGATATTGTTGGTGTAGACTAAGAATTCATTGAAAATTGATACAGAAGACCAAAAAGAGAGCTTTCTTAGACATGCAATGACCAAAGATGAGACTTGGCCACCGTTTAGGCAATGTATATACAAGGGTGAATTGTCAACATCTATAATCAACTCCAATGCCTTGATTACAACGGAATAATCTATAGGTACTTCACGCTTCTTTCTCTTACCTCCTTCTTCAGGACCACACGCTATATGAACCAGTTCTATGCTGTTCTCTTGAATAAATTGATAAAATAGAGGGTCTGTCTGTTCATTGATTGGTTCTGGGGTTAATGAGATGATGGTCTTCAGTCTCAATCTCTTCAAGAATCGGAAATTGATGGCTCGTGGGTACGATCCTCTGTAGAGGTTCGGCTGCAGCTGGGAGAACCTCAGAGGAGGAACGAGCAGGTCAGTTTGTGTACTCATTGATAGTGTTGGTGTATCTACTTTTAACGGTAGCCGAAGTAAGTGAATATCTACGATTTATCTGTTTTGAGAATCATATTAAAACATGCGTGAAAATAAACCAGGTTATTATTATTTATCAGACGTAGAACAAAAATGAGATGGGGCGTCAAAAACACACAATCCCCAAATTTACTACAAGTTTGACTCCAAAACGGTGAAGCACTGGATAGATATCGCATACACACACACATTACAATGGATCTCATATACGAACAAGAGGCCACTGAGAAGCTTGAAGACTCACAGGAAACTCTAAAGGCACAAGACAGCAGTAACAGGGAAATAAATCAGAAGACCGAAGAGCAATTCCAGAAGTTGGAGGATGAGATTTCCAAGACTTACACAGCTATAGAATCAAAGGCCTCCACTTGGGGAGCTTCTTTCTCTTCTTTCATATCAGGACTCAAAGTTGCCGATGTTATAGAAGGTACAAAGAAACAGGTGGAAAACTTGAACATCGAAGAGAGATTACAAGAGACAAAGACCAGTCTCTCAAAGAACATTGGAACCATACAGAAAAAGATTGTTAACGATCAGAATGCTGCAAAGTCGAAAAACATGCTTAGCCTTCTTTCTCAAAAGACAAACAACTACCTTGATGACCTAGACAAGGATCTCGAACAAGTGGAAAACTTGGCTGGGACATATGCCTCCAAATTCGGCCAATTCATCAAAGACACAATCGCTGTTTCTGCTCCGGAGGATATGGATGAGCTCATCGACGAGAAGGACAGTGAGCTCTTGTTCAACGTTGGTGGTATTAAGGGTCCTAGCTTGTCAGCAACAAGAACCGAGGCACAGCTGTTTGCTTTGAACACGTCACCGGAACTCTACCTGACTAATGAGACCGATCCTAAGTTTGATCTATTCAAAGATTCTTTCACGATAGACTCAAAGACCGAGGAAATAAGCAACTTGTTGAAACAGAGCTCCGAACTTCAGAAGTTAAGCACCGAGCTTGTTCCTGAAACAGTCAAATATGAAGAGTTTTGGGCTCGCTATTTCTATATGCATCAGAAAATCCTCGCACAAGAATCAAACCGTAAGAAGCTTCTTAGCGAAAGCCAAATGGAAAAAGATAAAGAAGAGCTAGGCTGGGGAGATGAAGAAGAAGAGGAAGAACAAGTTGATGATGAGGATGAAGATAAGAAAATAGACAACTCAACAAGTTCTAGCGACAACACTTATGAGCTAAATTCGGTGAATTCCTCCACAGTTGAGGTCAATAAGAAGGCCAAAGAGACAGCTAATGATAAAGCCAAGAACAAAGCAGATGACGATGACGATGAAGATGAAGATGAAGATGAAGATGACGATGACGACTGGGAGTAATGATTCGCTACTACATTAGTATCATCAATTCATAGTTTTTTTTTTTACTCTAAAAAGTCCTGGTGTAAAACAGAACATAGGCATTCGAATTTATCACAGCGTTCTTTTGAACATTCTTCAACACCCTTGTATCATCGAAATAGCACCACTTCTTTGTATTACCCTTCCACACGAAAGCTGTATAATGACCACCGTTCAATGAACCTGCATGATTAGCAACACCATAGAGACTGTAGTTGAAAGGAGGCGATTGTTCTCTAGTGAGAAGATGCTTTAGTTGTTCTGCTTCCTCTCTTGTCTTGACCTGGGCCCAAAATTTTGTGAGATTCATCTCAAATGGATAGTCCACAAACGTAGTGATCTTCTCGTAGTTCACCCCAGCTCTAAACCTTTTCAAATGTATGATCAAGTTTTGAGGAAGTCTCGTAATTGTGATCTTCTTTGTGGATTTTCTCAGCTGCTTACAGTGAGAGCAATGCCATCTGTTTTCACCATCCAAAATCTCCAGTTTTGTGAACTCCTCAAAACACTCCTCGATTGGAATTTTATTAATGCTGGTTCTGGCATACTTCTCAGGTATTGGTATACTAAGCACCGAGAATGATTGATACGTAGTAGAGGTTGTACCACATTCTAAACATTTCAACTGACTGGCAAATTGGCCCTGGAAAAAATACAAGATAGCACTGAAGTCAGATTTCAAATATCTTTCCCATTCAACTGTGGATGCCACCCTGATAGACATCTTCTCAAGCTGTTTCTCCTGTGCATCGGTCAAAGGAGGTGGTCTTGGTTTATTACCACATTCGTTTAAATCTTCATGAAGACCATCAAGAACAAAGTTGAGAAACTCTGAACTATCCTGTTGATCACAGTTCTTGAACACCGGATTCAATGAGCCTACCATTATCTTGAACTGTCTAGGTTCAAACACCCCGTTATCATTAGCAAATACTGCTTGAACTAGCTGAGCGAAATAAGTTGCCATGATTCCCTTTGTACCTAACTTACTATTGACATTCACATGGCTCTTCCATGTTCCATCAAGAAATAATCTTAAAAGTGGCACTGTTCCTAAGAGACACTGTATAATACAGTTCATATAACACGAATTCCCTAAATTGTTCAAGCCAGTTGTACAATGAAATTTGCTTAGATCCATCCGAGAGTTACCAACTACTTCGTTCGCATGCGAAACCAGCTGAGGTTGTGGAGATGATGTCCTATCATTCTGAGTAAGCCTTTTGGAATTGATAGACGGTAGACTGGGAGAGGCCGTTTGAGATCTCACTGGAGATGAAAATGATGGGAGTTTAAAGCTGTTTGATCTCTTGATCGGCTGTTGTTGCTGTTGAACTGCACCATAGTTTTGGAAACTCTGCGATTTAGGCCGTGAGCTGAAGTCTGTCTTTGTTGGATTTGAAAGATACTCGTTGAAGCTTCTAGCTACTTGATTGGTCTGATTGTTAGAGTTCTTGGATATTGTTCTTCCAGGTAGGGAAAGGTCGCCATGATGATGTCCAAAATTGGAGAGTCCAAATGTCTGAACCCACGAGATTATTCCACCTTTCAAAATGACCGGATCCCTTTTCAACGGTTTGCCAAAGGATTTCTGTTTGAGAATCTTATAAATTCTCGAGATAGGTTCATCACTTACCTGATTGGATCCAATATCATATATGACGATCATTTCAAAGCGATCTCTAAGGTCAAACAAGTGACGCTCAGGCTCTGGAGATGTCACAATTGCATACTCTATGTCGCTGTCATTAAACCCAGGTCTTATCGATATGGGCTCTATGCAAATGGTATTCGTAGATCTGATATGATTTTTTTTGAACTCATCCCTTGGCCTGAAGTCGATGATCAATATTTTCTCCCCATACTTATCGATCAATAGTTTTAATTGACGTGGATCTATGTATCCGTTATGCTTGAAATCGAATGGACTCGGTGAGGTGGAGTGCTCTATTATGTAGTTTTTTATCTTTTGAAAGTTCTCATCAGAGACGATGCTGCGTTTCAATTCATTATAGACCTCAATGTAGCCTTTTTTCTTAGGATTGACAGCTTCTGGAAGGTTTGCGATTGTACTTGTGACAAGCTTGTGAGCAGCAGAGTAGTAAATATATGCCAGGTTGTGGTCTAAGTTTGTGCCCTTTCGAAGTTCCTTTTTGTACTGTACATCATCATCAAGAATGTTAGTAAGATTCAAAAGTATAAGCCCAGCTAAGGGATCTGTGCAAGTGAATTGAAACCTGGTACTTACGTTCTCATAGCAGCCTAGAGCTGCTTCTAAACATTCTGTAATATTCGTAGTATCCTTTCCCGATATAAATTCATCAACTAAACCTCTAAGTTCACTTATAGTCCTTAGCGTGGGTGGCTCAGTAACTGTGGATGTTGCCATTTTGTGCAATATGGATGATATTGCAGTGTGATAAGCTGGCGAGACTAATCACCGAGACAGAAGACAAAGATCGTATGAAGTATATATTTAAAGCAGAAAGTCTCGTCTTTGTATCTCTTTGTTTTTTTGCCTCTTTTACGTTTGTGAAACGATATATAAAAGGGCAGCTGGGGATAGCAGTATGATTGAGAAGTTGTAGATCACAGCAGCGAAGGGAATCTCGCCTTCTAGCTCGTGTTAACCGATATCTGATAATCAGGTGCAATTGTTATTTTGTCTTGCTGTTTAAGAGGCAAATGCCTTCTGTATTTCACGGTTTTCGGCTTAGATCTTGAAATAGATAAATACCAGCTACCATGCTGCGGAATACAATAGTTGGTTGATTATGTACAATCTCGAGCAGTGGGAAATTTAAATCGAAAAGCTGTAGCTCTGCTTCCCCCACTGCGCGCGATAGCTGTTCTATAAAATAGACTAGAGGGATCATGATTCTACAGGATAACACAAAGCAGTATGTTCATTATATAGCCATTCATGGCTCGTTGGTAGATCTCCAGTTTCTGGATTGAATAAATTATTGCATTGAAGGAATAAATATCGGTATAATATTGTGGTTAAGATGCCAGAACAGTACCTGATCAGTTTCAGATGCTTCAAAGAATCGTCAGCTAGCACCATTTTGGAATACTGAACGAGTCGAAGTAATTGAGTATTCTTGTTAAGTTTCACCATATTCATTGTCCAAACCTCATGAGCGACAAAACGTTACAGTTACTCTCACATGTAATCTTCCGGACGGTCCTGTTCTTCAGGAGTTCTGATACCTTTTTCTTGAAGATCCTTGAACCCCTTGAAATGCTTCTCAACATATTCCTTACCAGTTGTCTCGTTATTCACAAACTTCTCGTAGTCTTTGATATTCTCATTGACCTCCTCCTGTGTGATTTCCTTGTTGAAGGGTTCATTGTCCTCAGGCTCACGAGCCTTCGAGGAGGGCGATTTTGTAGACTGGGATGTCCATCTGACTGCTGATCTGGATGCCATCACAGTAGTAGGTAATTGTCTAAGCATAATGGAGCGTTGAGAAATAGATTTAGTCAGCATCATAATCATAATTATTGGTTGGAAATTGGACGTTTGGTATAGCAGAACAATAGTTAAATGTAGCTAGATCTCAGTGGCGATTTACTTCCTTAAATACCATCGCAGTCATACGATTGAGCCATAGATAAGAGCCAGTACTAGTAATGATTATATTAGAGAAGCAAACATAGCGGCTTTCGCTGGTTTGAAAACTCTATCTGTGTTAACAATGTGGTACACAGCAATGCACATCAACGTCAGAACATTAGAACCCCATAGAAAACCGCAACGCATTGTCTTTTTTTGCTGTACGTAATAAAAATTATATGGGGAAAGCTGCTACTGCGCTTAACGAAAAAACCCAAAAGCACAAGCTAATTTAGTGTTCCAGCTAGGCCTAACGAGCCGATCATACTTCAGCAGCTGTAGACTTTCGATAAACAGCAGAAACCCTCAAGAAACTCTTTAAAAGTAGCTAAATAGTACGAAGCTAAATTCCATGGTGAACTTTGAAGGTAAAGACCCTTTTATCACCAGCTCCATATCTCGGCCTCAAATATTGGACCGGGCCATATATATTAATTGTGCGATGCGCCTCACGTTTATCCGGGTTTTTCTCTACCAAGCAGCTGCAAGTTAAGAGTTTTAAATATGTAGGCCACTAATATTCACAAATCCAGTCCAGCTAGGATAACTACTTATTACCCATCTATTACCCATCTAACACTCCATCATGGAAGGCGAGCTGAAGCAACTACGGACAAACGACTACAACCCTACTTATGACATATATAGCCTCTCGGAGTATCCATTCGAAAGGCTATCGACCATCAAGCTAGAAATTGAATCGGAGCTTCACATTTTGGCAAAACGGTTGGGAGCTGTAAGTCGAAAAGCCTTTGCAAATTAAAATATTCTTCACCAGCAGATACTAACACATGAGCCATTAAGAACAAAGCTGACATGGATAGTACACTAGTGACAATCGACGGATTCCCGAGATCTGATATAGATGTGCTGGAAGTTAGGACGATTAGAGTAAAAATCATCAAATCAAAGAACGATTTAACAAAATTACTGGAGCACATAAGCGAGAGATTGCAGAACGAATTCGAAAATCAACAGATTTCTACCTTAGAGAACATCCAGATCACATTGGTTCCGTTCGCAATAATAACGGAGGTCGTTCCTGAAGGCCCAGCCCATAAAAGTGTATGTCAATTGAACAATATTGAAGGATCTTTTTTTCTAACTAAAGCATGATTCCAATACTAACCTTTATTTCTAGGGACTACTTTTGAACGACAAGATAGCAAAATTTGGTACATTTGATGCTACAAATCACAATGATCTCCGAAATATAGCACATTTGGTTAGCAACAAGCAGAATGTATGTAAAATGAACTATTTTAAATATGCCAGTTAAAATCCCTTGTTCGAGTTTACTAACACACAGACACATATCGATAGCAAACAATAGAGATCATCGTTATAAGGGATCAGAACCCTTTGAATATACAGCTTACTCCGACAAGTGATTGGCCAGGACAAGGTCTTTTAGGATGTCGCTTGAAACAGCTGTGATTTCTCGATGTACACTCTGAGACATAAATATTTTGCAATAGAATGTTAAGTCAACAATGTATCAGCCTCCATGTAAAGTAGAGGTGAATGCAATGACATCTCCGGACTCTAATTCATATTCTTCTTCGCCTTCTAGCTCCCAGTCAGTATCGTTTATCAATGTTAAGATTCCTGGACGACTAGAGTATTATATGTAATGTTAGTCTTGTTCGCAAATAGGATAAAAGCTAAAGAGTCATACTCACATAGTTCCATTTTCAATAAAAACTTCCACATCCTTTTCATCTTTGATCATGTTTTCAACGATGTACTTTATGAGGTGTCGAAGCTGAGGATTCGAGCCATCATCATTCAATGGAAGTGATATCTTGTGATATCTTTGGCTGTTGAAGATCACATCTAGACCGCCACTAGATCTGAGGTTAGCATTTCAGGAACGTATACTCTATTAGTCTAGAGACCATCACTTACAGAAACTCCAGTTTGATATCTAACGACATAATAAGTTGAAATCAATCTTAGTTCGAACGCAAACTTCACCTGACTACATTGTATATTACATGGAAGTGATGTGAGATATTTCAACCCATCATGCAGTTTTTTGTGCGTTTTTTTTTCCGAGTTTCGTACTCAAATATGGCTTTCACCAGAAATTATACATAATTAAGGTGTTACCGGTCAATTACCACAGACAAAAGCTCACAGCATTCGTTCAGACATTGTATATCCATACACCTTTAATCTTTACCTAGTAGTAATAAGTAAGTACTAAGTACCACAGAGCTCTCACGCTGAGAGTGATATAAAAGCCTTTATTCCTTATGCACTAGTAAATTACCAGTAAACTACTTCAACTTGTGTTATAGCATAACCAAGGTTGTAGCATCCGCTAAAATTTTGACAACTTCCACCCAACAGAGACAAACCTAGTCCCCAAATGGAACGCAGCCGCTGAAATCTCTAGGATCGCAGCATAGATGATGAATGCATTGTATCTTTTAATGCTACCAGGTCCAATGATCGCACCTGCAACTGGAATCGTGACCAGCATCAGAAAAGAAGCAGCAAGATACATAGTACTGAACCGTTTTCCAAAATCTTCAGTCCTCGAGATCTTACCACAACAGACAGGCGATATAGATAATATTGAACCCGAAAAGAACCCATAAAGTGCAGCATAAGAATACAGTGCATTCAGACTGTGTCCGAAGGGGAGCCAAAGAATCAAGGTTGTGACACAACAACCGACTAAAGTGATTATACAGGTGTTGAACGGACCAAGCCATCTATCACTGATAAAAGAAGGGAGAAACCTCCCCAGTATCCCCATGCAGTTTATCACCATAACTAAGAGGTACGCTGTGTTCTCAGAGAATCCTCTTGCAACTGCATATGAAGGAAAATAAATTGCCGTAACCATAAGAGAACACTCTGCAAGGGCTACTGCAGCAGTACAAAGACTAAATCTGAGATCTAGAAATGATCTGTAGTCAACAATGTCAAGTACATAAAGCTTCAAAACTCCCTTTAGCGTACTTTTGTGCTCCAGCTTTTCCTTTCTTATCCTTTCTTTAACTAAAATACCAGAGCAGCAAAGTAAAAACAGTGATATCAGAGCAAGAATTCTGATTGCCCATACAAATCCAACAGTTGGATATAGCTTTCTCAACAAAAGTGGTATAGATATACCTCCAACAGATGCTCCCAATGTTGCTGTACTGATAGCCATTGCCCTTCTTTTACTAAAGTAATGGGAAACAACACCAAGTAATGGACTCATAAGAGTCCCAGTTCCGAATCCAGTAGCGACACCAAAAGAGAGAGTAAATTGCCATATAGTTTGTGAATTAGCAGTCAACATCAACCCACCAAAAAATGCAATACTTCCAATCATCATAGGAACTTTAGTTCCTGTATTATCGAACACAGATCCACTAAATATGCTGCAGAAAAAGGCTGTAAAATTGTAGATAGAGAAGATCCAACTGACAGCAGAGGCAGATACATCAGAAAGTTGATGGGTCGAGATGTATGTTTCGATGGCACCAACAGAATTCGGAAGACCAAAGGCAGGAATCAGACCCAAAAAGGATCCAAGTACAGTGATATAAGCTCTAATACCACCCTCCGGGAATTCCATATTATCAGGATCTTCATTACTCAAACGATTTGCATTGATTTCGTCCATTCGTGAAGCTAAATTGTCACTTGTATCAACCAAGGAGAGCGATCTCAAGGTCGACGCAGCACTCACAGGAGCATTATGAGACTCACGTATACTAATAATATGGATCTGCAAGTTTTCTGCTGAGCTCAACCTAGACATTGAATGTGTTCAATAGGATATTTATCTAGCTTATCATTATTCGTCAATTATGAACATAAATTTGTCCCTTACTTTATTCATTCTTTTACCAGAATGCGGTCAATAAAAATGATATCGGTATCGGAAATGTATTCTTCTTTTCAATCTCTCTTTTAATTATTCAGAGAAATTTTATAAACAGAAACAGCTTATCAAGCCAGAAAACAATAGATGCACGAAACAATACAAACAATAGACATGACAACGTCATAATAATATAGTGACCCTATTGCAAATTCGGCCTCACAAAATAGAAAAACTACTCCAAACATCAGCCCAAAATCACCTTAAGGCTTTCATGACCATCTAAATCCTTGCATAAAATGCGATTTTCGGAGGCATCTGGGCGAGCAGGACAAATATATACCCCAAAAGGACCGGTACTTCTAATTATAAACACTGTTAAGCGTATCAGAAGGGCATCAGGAGTTCAAATACCATACTTAGGAGCCCATTCAAAAAGTTCCAAACTGATTTTGCGGTACTCGAGCGACACAAGATCCTGTTTTCAGAGGACTTTGTGTTGCCGGGACATAATTCAAAAGGCATCCTACGGACCTCTTAGCACTGTCAAGAGTATCCTGGAGCAGAACGAGAGCAGATCTAACAATGAATAAGCCGAATTTAAAGGATCCAAACCGATTTTGCGGTACTCGAGCGACACAAGATCCTGTTTTCAGAGGACTTTGTGTTGCCGGGACATAATTCAAAAGGCATCATACGGACTTCTTAGCACTGTCACGAGTATCTACGAAGCAGAACGAGACCAGATCTAACAATAAATAAGCTGAATCTAAAGGATCTAAGCTGATTTTGCCGTACCCAAGCGACGCAAGATCCTGTTCTTAGGAGACTTTGTGTTGCCAGGACATAATTCAAAAGGCATTTTACGGACTCTTAAGTTCTATCAAATATATCGGGAGAACGCCAGGATCTCAAGTGTCGCGCTTAGAAGCGCATTTAGGAAGTTCCAAACTGATTTTGCCGTACCCAAGCGACACCAGATCCTGTTTTCTGGGGCTTTGTGTTGTTGGGACATAATCCGAAAGGCCTTCTATGGACCTCTTCGCCCTGTCAAGAGTATCTACGGAGTTAAACGAAACGAGATCTAACAATAAATAGGCCAAGTTTAAAAGTTCAAAACTGGTTTTGGCAGTACCCAAGCGACACAAGATCCTGTTCTTTGGATACTTTGTGTTGCCAGGACATAATTGAAAAGGCATTCTTCCGACTTCTAAGTTCTAGCAAATATATCAGGAGAACGCCAGGATCTCAAGTGTCGTCCTGAGAAGCCCGTATAAGTAGTTCTAAACTGATTTTGCGTTAGCCAAGCGCCTCAGTATCCTGTAGTTCGGCTACTTTGTGTTGCTCGGACATTCCCCATATTGCGGAAAGCTGAGCGGTTGGGGGCATAAAATTAGTGGTTTTATTGTTAAGGCTTTTGTGTTTATGACTTTATCGCGATTGGATGATGTGTATTTGAACTGTTTTGCGCGCATACGTTCGTGTTTGCGTTTCAGTTGGCGGGTGGTGGTTTTTAATTTTCCAGAGGGCTCTGTTTGGTGTTTGAAGGTGTTTCCTGCGTTAATTAATGAGATGGTCGGAGTCTATGTGTGTCACGTGAGAGATCACGTGTAGCCAAACAGTCCGGTATTCCAGTTATCAAGTTAATCAGTTTAACCATGGCTCGGTGCGTCGACTTCAACGGTTCGCTGTTTTTGTGTTTACTATATGCTAGTTGGTTCTTTTTATTTTGCTTCGGTTGTTTTACTAGTAAAAAGTTTGGGGTGGTGGGATTTGCGAGAAAATTCTTTTTTCAGGAGAAGTCTATATGGTGGGTAGCCCTAGATTCTGTGAGATTCAATGAGTGCAAATGACGCTCAGTGCGCGCGATTGCTCTTGATTCGCCTGAGTTATGATGGTTTAAAGATTCGAGCATCTCTTTGTACTGCTAGCGACGTATATGAATTTGGGAGTTTGTGTTGGACTTGCCCGGTCGAAAATTGGCAGATGTGGACTATGCCTACATTGATTCTATAAGATTGACGGCAAAGATTGCGAGAATGAAGACCAAATGTTTTTTGCATAATGAGCTGGTAGCCGATACAGAGGTGGCATCCGTTGCTATCGGTAATCGTTGGGTTGTAATGACGGATGACGGGCAGTTGGGTGATTGCGGCCAGGACTTCCAACTCTTAAGAATAATAATTTTTGGAATTTTGGATGAATTTTCAAATCTTTGAGAAGTTTATATGGATGGTCTTAGTGGAGTTCTTGTATGACGTTAGATAGAAACTGATCTGTTTTTTAGCCACATAGCGCATCAAAACTTGGGTCATTTGCGTCTGTAGTTATGTGGCTGCATTTCAGTAGACAGAACAAGGAAGGTCAAGCAGCATGTTCTAATTCTATTCTAAGCTAATTATTAAAAACTATATTATAAAATTAATGGGGTCGTTTTGTGAATTTTGGAATCTGAACAATCCCAGTAGTACTTTTGTAGAGACGAATCTTAGAAGTTGATTGAACCTGGTTTTAGCTTCTCAAATTAAGAATTGCATGAGGTATTAATTTTTCTAGCATTGATCAAGGAGAATACAGGCCTCTGATTGGTCAATAAAGGGTTTGGCTATGTTTTTCATGGATTCGCGGAAGAATCGACTGGACTAAAACCGGGGAGAGTCACGTGTCGTCAGACACGTTGTATACCACCAGAATAATATAGTTTTTAAAAGAAGACCATTTGATTAAGTAGATAACTTGGGTTTTGATATAGAAATTTGTTGAAATTTCTACTATTTTGTGCACGTAACCTACGTTAACTCATGTCCGCGTTACTGTGATAATATATATAGTTCTTGCCCGCGGGTAGGGCAAGTTTTATGATCCGGTCATGGGATTTGGCGTTTTTTACCGTAGCGCAGCGAAGGTGCAAAAAACATCATGTATAAGCTCTTGT
>JAJLRR010000057.1:0-34925 GCA_030567175.1 Williopsis lachancei
CATCATGCTTTCTTCTTCCTCTGACTCGGCTTCGATAGCGTCTAGCCTGACCGTGCTCAAGTCCTTTCTAATATAGACCTGTCTCAATTTTTCTCTATATTGAGCATTCTGCTCGTCCCTCATTTTTCTCTTTATTACTTTGCGTTCATCCAACATGTCTATAGGATCTGGTTGGAATAATGAATGAGCATACGAAGAAGCATGAAAATGTGGCCAAGGTTTCCTAGACTCAGTGCGTGAATCTTTGACCTTCCATTCTCGTATAGTGACTGGTTTAACTATACTCCTTAGGTCAAACACGTAAAAAAAAGGATACCTGAAATAGTTGAAGTCATCCCGTTTGGCATTTGGGTCACGATCGGACGCGCCGTGAAGCTTTTCTTCGTTCAACATTGTTGACAGATGGACCTTCGGTCCATCAGATATAGATTCTCCCAGATTCTTGAAAAATCGAAACACCTTTTCATAGTCCCAGATCTTGAGAGATGGGTTGTTTATCATGTTCTTTGGAAGCTCACTTTTTGGTCTTCTTGAAATGACAATGGTCACAGAGCTGTCAAAAAATTGCTGCAAAGAAGCTCCGACGTTAGTGAACAATTTAACAGCCCGTTCTTTCTCAGCACGCTTGCTATCATAGTCGTTGATGTCAAAGTACACAACGCTTGTAGTCATTATCAGCCGCCATTTGCGCTGCCATTCTTCAAGGGAGAAATCATGTTGTGCGTGCTGTAGCTCTGTTTGTTGTCGTTGAGCATGTTGATGTTGATGATCTTGTGGCCTCACCTTCTGTCTCTTCACTCTCGGTGAGTTCACTCCGATATCACGTAAGGGATATCTGGAGTCCATCGCCTCTGGTGTATATAGATCTCTAATTAAAGATTTTGAATGTGAAGGTGTTCTCGGACTCTCTCAGACAGTCCAATCTTTGCTATTTTATCACAATTGAGAAGTTCTGCGCGTGGCGGTAGGGATATATAAAGATTCAAATGACTCCTCCCTGTTATCTGCCTCGAGTAATTGTTATTCTCCCACTAAACTCAAAACTCGGCCTAGCGCCCTTCTGTTGAAGCTTCTTCTGGCTTGTAAACAATGAATTTTATTTTGAGCTTGACTACTTTTGAAAAGAAGACGCGCTCTCTAAATTTCTAAGAATTAGGCTTTCAATATTTAGCCCATAATATTGTACCGGGTAATATATATACAATTGCTGAGTGAGGGAATTTCGCATTTTTGCGCGTTACATTTCTATACGTCCTTCAATAGCTGCTGAAGGCTGGTAGCTGCTGGGTGACAATCTGATCATCAATCACAACCCTATCACATATAGATTGATCATTGTTCAGTTGACAGTTTCTTCTTTCGGATCTGGTTCACCCTCCACACCCATGATCATACAGATCTTGTGTCTTTCTACTGCTCAACAGACGTTAGTCTTACGGAGCCTTTTTTTTTTTCCTATAGTGTTTATTAAAATATTTGAATAGTGCTATTTGAATAGTGCTATATAAAGCCTAATTGTTGAATAAAAAATACTGCAGTTTTTCATTTCCGGCCTAGTTGTCCCGGATTGGAGGGTAAATTTTACTCTGGCGCCTAATTAGACGTTTATCCACTTATCTAACTCCAATTCAGAGAGCTCTAGCGCATCATCATATATTGCCTGACTTTAAGGATTGTGAAAGTTGATAGCCAACATGTCCAGGAGAGGGTTATTGAGGTTCATAGTATCATCGGCTCCTGTCCATACCGTAAGGTTTGCACCTCAAGTGCACACCCGGATAGTCAGATCAGAACTAAATCTGAACGGTTGGGCTCGAGCATTGTCATCAACCTCATCTCTTTCTAACAAACGACTAAAGAATTTAACTCTTCCAAGATTCACCACTGTGGCATCTTTAGCAAATATCCTGGGCGTGAGATATGAGAAACTTCTTGTGCGGCTTGAAGATATGGGGTTCGAAGATTTGACGTATAACTTCATTCTGGATCAAGAAACCGCAGGCCTCATCGCTGATGAATATGGATACGAGGTAAATTTTATGGAAGAGAAAGAAGGCGAGGACCTTAAGAGAATGGAAATTCCCGATGATGTATCGAACTGGAAAACACGTCCTCCTATCGTAACCATCATGGGTCACGTTGACCATGGTAAAACTACAATCTTAGACTATTTAAGGAAATCTTCTATCGTGGATAAAGAACATGGTGGTATAACTCAGCATATTGGAGCATTTTCTGTAAAAGCTCCTGTTTCAAAGAAGCAGATTACATTTCTAGATACCCCAGGGCATGCTGCTTTCTTGAAGATGAGAAAGAGAGGTGCAGATATGACAGATATAGTGGTATTGGTTGTTGCCGCAGATGACTCAGTCATGCCACAGACGAAAGAGGCAATCAAACACATCAAGCAGACGGGAGTTCCTGTCATTGTGGCAGTAAACAAATGCGACAAAGAAAATGCTAACGCTGACCGAGTCATAGCAGATTTGGCCAACAATGATATAGATGTGGAGGATTATGGTGGTGAGACTCAAACAGTTAAAGTGTCCGGACTGACAGGCCTCAATATGGATAAACTGGAAGAGAGTATCATTACGCTGTCTGAAGTTCTTGATTTGAGGGCTCCTGCAGATAAAAAAGTATCAGCAGAAGGTTGGGTTATAGAGTCTCAAACTAAGAAAGGCATGGGTCCTTTGGCCACAGTACTTGTACGTCAAGGTACTTTGAAAAAAGGTGACGTTCTCATAGCAGGGAAAACGTACTGCAAGATCAAAGCAATGAAGGACGAAAATGGAAATGTTGTGAAGTTGGCGACTGCATCGATGCCCGTAGAGGTTTGGGGTTGGAAAGAAGTTCCTGAAGCAGGATCTGAATGTCTTCAGGCAAAAAACGAGTCACAAGCCAAGAAGGTCATTGAGACCAGAATCTTGAGAGAAGAAAGATCCAAACAAATAGAAAATATCGAAGTGATCAATAAGCTTCGAGTAGAGGCTAAAAAGGAAATTGAGGAAAGGGAGAGAATAGAAGAGCTCCGTAAGTACGGAATCGCTGACGATGATATTAATCATGTGACAGAGACTAATACTATGAAAAATGTCAACTATATTATCCGCGCTGATGTGAGTGGATCCGTTGAAGCCATTGTGGAATCAATAAAGGACATAGGAAATGATGAAGTGCGGTTGACAGTTCTTTCCAAAGGGGCTGGACCACCAACTGAATCAGACCTGGAAAGGGCACATGTATCGTCAGCCAATATTCTATGCTTCAATTTGAAGCCCTCAAAGGACATTGAAAATAAGGCTGCTAAAATGGGAGTCTCGATTAGAACGAATAATGTGATTTATCACTTGATTGAAGAGGTGACAAATGACCTATCGAGTCTGTTGACACCTACGATTGAATTGAAAGTCAGAGCCGAAGCAGAGATAAAAGAAATATTTGAAATCAAGGGAAAACGCAAAAGCGTCTTCAAAATCGCTGGTTGTAGAGTGGCCTCTGGATCTATCGAGAGAAGCTCGAAGATTAGGGTCGTGAGAAACGAAGAAGAGGTCTACAGAGGTAAGCTTGAAACACTGAAACACTTAAAGGACAATGTTCAGGAAGTCAAAAAGGGTAAAGATTGTGGTCTTTCCTTTGAAAACTGGTCTGAATTCAAACTAGGAGACAAAGTCCAGGTTTACGATGAACATGAGATTCCAAGATATCTGTGATACTGGCACGTACGTACATATTAACGTTACCATAGACTAATGGGGAAAACGCCTCCCCTTGTATATAAGAAAATGAAAAACTTAGTCATGCAGCCTTGATGCAGGTCGTAGATTATCTCTTGATTGGTTCTTCCCATTGAACACCGACCCATTCTTCCACGTAACCGACATAGTTATCATCGAGAGAAGGTACGTAGTCCTCTTTATCTGTGTACACGATGATTGTTCCCCATTCCATTCCGTCGGATATGCTCAGATCGAGATATCTTTCGAAGTCCAAGATTGCCTTGGGCATTAATTGAAGCTCAAATTGTCTTTCACTGGTAACGTTATAACCTGGATTAGGAACCTGGTTGTTCTTCACTTTCACCGCAATTTCATCTTTTGAGCTGAACAATAGCGGTTGTCCTCCCAGGTCATATCTCAGTACCTGTAGAGGGTTATAGTCAACAACATCGGAGAAGTTCTGGAATGCCTTATCCTGGAGTCCGGCAGCCAGAGATTTAGTTTCTGGTGCCAGGTCATTAAAAGACGACGATGCATTGTCAGATTCAAAATCCAGTGCTGTATCTGAAATTTTGACATTGTTAGGAAGTTTCTTATTACCCTTGTCCTTCTTCTTCTTGAACTCTTCCTTGTCGACATACAGGAAATAGCCTGGATATTCTGGTAGTTTTGGAGCTGACGATTGCACCTCTCCAGCATGTGCAGCAGTTATTCCAATTGGCTGTTTCATAGCAGCAGCATTCGCTTGCTGTTTAGTCTTATCGAATATAACACTCTCAGGCTTACTTGGAGAGCCAAATGGATTGACTTCAGAAGATCCAAAGGGATTTTCACTTGAAGAACTGAATGGATTATCACCACCTTGTTTTTCTGCGTCAAAAAGAAGGTTACGCCCTTCATCCAAATTGAGCTTACGGTTAAGGGTCTCCTTTAGCTCATCATCTTGCTTTGCCTTCATTGCCTCCATTTGCTTTGGGTCTTTTTTAACTGCTCTCAATGCACGGATAGAACCTGGTCTTCTATTACAAGATGACTTCTTACAACTAAAGACATAAATAATTCTGTCGTAAAGAGAATCCTCTAAGGGACAAAAGGCTTGAAGTATCAGTGACATAAATGATGAGCAGTTCTTACAGCTCAAAAATGTCTCATCAGGTACTGATTTCTTGTCAAACCAAACTGGTTGTCCCCCTATGAAAGTATCTTCCACTGTTGGCCCATCTTCTGACTTCGAGATTTCGACATCCACAAATCCTAGGGAAACAGTGGATGGCTTTGAGGTTTGATCATCCTCGTCATCTGAGAGAGAGTATATAGACGATGACATGGTACGATAATCTGTATGAGATTAGCTTTACCGATAGAAAACCTTTCACCGTAAAATAATTTAAGATGAATATATATAGCTAATGCACTTGCGTCTATTTTTTTTTTCAGCGCTTGTTTTCAGAGGCTAGTACAAAAGAGCTGCGACATTTCAACAGAATGTATATGTTTTGAAACTGCAACTGCATATATTGAAGTATTGGAGTTATATATATTGACTACACGTGCACTCAAATTCACGATGTATATTAAGCTTCACATAGATTTAGTGGACTAACCATAGAACCAGTTCTTGTGGTTATAGCTTTATCTAGTCTTGGAGCTTCAAGCTCAAGCATTGATATGGAGCTCTGGGGTTGGATGCGTGACAGCATCGATCAAGAGCTTTACCACATCCTTGCTCTTCTCAGATGCTGTCTTCTTTATGGACTCTAGCTCAACCTTGACCTGCTCTTCGGCTTCCTTTTCTGCAGACTCATTTGCCCCTGAATGTTCCTCCTCGAATGTCTTCAGCTCTTGTTGCTTCTTCTCCTTATAGGCGGCAATCTCAGCAGCAGCATCGGTTTTTGCAGCTTTCAATCGTTGTGTACGATAGACTCTAGCATCTGACACAATTGCATGCGCCTGCTTTTCTGCGTTTAGAAGTGTTTGGATACCTGACTGGGTTGACTAGGGAAAGGTTAGTACCAAACACATGAGTTTAGCTAATTAGCTCAATCAGTAGGGTGCCTACAGCAGTGAATGGGTCACTGATACCAATCACTACCGCTGTCATGAGAATTTCATTCTTACCATTATATGCTCTCTATATGTTGTTTCACAAGCTCGAATAATGCCGTTGTTTGGCGTTATCTTTCATATGCTTTAGCTATAAACCAGGTAGGTTCACTGTTGAATTTTGAAAACTACAATTATTATAATTAACTCTGTTCAGGGATAATCGCTAGGCCGGGTAATACTTTAGCTGTTATGGTGTTTGATTAGCGGAAAATATCCCTGTCAGTAAAAAATAAAAAAAACTCTTGCTGATAAGAATTATACTCAGCTCGTCACTCTTATTGGGTATATGCAGCTACATATTACAAAGATAATTGTCCTAGTGATTAACTCTCTAATTAGATGTTTGGATTTATATTTCTACAGTCTACTTGTTACTAAAGCCTTTGAGCCTATAACTAAAGTATAGTTTTCTTCTGAGCTGTGGGTAATCTCCACTTGCTAAATAGTTACAATTTACGAATCATGGTTTGATATATCGATTACAGCAGTACTAAGATGTCAAAGCACAAACATATTACTGTCTTTCCATTCTCACCTTCAGTCTTCAGAGCAATACTCTATAACTTCAGATTGCAGCTCCGTACTTTCCTTCCCTGCTCATTTAGTTATTCTAAAGATTGTTCAACGTTTTAATTGGACTTCTCTAGTTATAACGAATATCATACAGGATCATGAACTTATACCACAGCGAATCTAAATGGGCTGACACTCTCTGTTCTTTGAAGTAATTTTCATAATTCCATATGTACTATGTCGCTCCCGTATTGAGAGTGTCTACTTTGTGCAACAATCATCAGTTCAACCATTCAGATCAACTTACTTCGTGAAGTGGGGCATCAACTGCCAGATGTAATACCAGCTGGGCCCTATTTTCCTTTCGATCAATAACTCGTAATCATCAGTCCCACCTCAATGAAGTTGATATTGTCAATTCGTCGAAATGTCATAGGAATTATTTGGGGAATATCGAAAAAGTTGATATTGTCAATTTGTCGAAATGTCATATGTCGAATTATTTGGGGAATATCGAAAAAGTTGATATCGTCAATGAATTGTGCAAATGCATTCAGCTGTGGTTAAATACCACTGACGTGGCGTGGCACTTTGTGGAGCTTTTTTATATAATATATATACAAGCACTTCAATTGTAATATCGTCAAAAAAGAATTCTAATATAAGATGGTAGAGTATATATTTATCTTTATCTTGTAATCGAACGCCAAACACATCTTCTCTAATTAGGCTCGTCTGATCATTGGTTTCCAGATTCTGAGCGCTGTATATGATACAATTACCCTTCGTGATGTATTTAAGAAAGGATCCAGCTTGTAGTTTACACTTATATCAGCTCATTGATCAGAGCACTAATAATTGTTCTTAACTTGTACGGAACTGCGGGAGAGCCTGAAATGAAAGAGAAAATAACGAATATAGATTCGACTAGTAAATATATAATAATATGGTGTCTACATGAAAATGCATGATACCTCGCGCGACGTCGTCTATTCCTTTGATATAGACATTCGGGTTTGATGGTAGCTAAACTGATCTAGCTAGCCGCTACGTCATCGAAATTTTATATTGTCCATATATTATTATTATAGTGGTGTTGCAGAATACGTTGAGACGGGTTATGGTTGTATAGATCATGGTAGGGATCTAGTTTCAACGATTGCTGCTGTTGTGGTCGAATACTACCAGGGAGATGAGGTACTACAACATATAGGTGCCAAATCTATGGTAATAAACGACCGGTTTCTTAAGATAACTAAATACGTAACGTAGAGTGGGAAAAGGAGGTTATTCTTATAGTCAAGTGATCCAAAGGAAAGGAGTGTAGATCGTAGAACTCTATTTTAGAGTTCAGATGTAGGCTTCCTAATCCGGTAATCTATAGACTACTGCCACGAATACCTATACTGCAACAAGTGGTACACTATATCATTAAAATTAGCCTAATTTTGCTTATAATTATTCATGAGAGTAGCTATAAAATGGAAATTAGCAGAATTATTAACAAGTTACACGTCTAGTTAATAGTATATGGTCGTCACTATTGTGTCACTAAACACCTTGACATAACACTGCTAAGGAAATTTTCTTCAGAAATCTTACGTCCCCGCATGATTATTTTTTTTAACGCGCCACGGTGCATAAACTCCGAAGGAAATCACGATTAGGAAAACAGAGTTGATAGTGCGATCAGAGAGGATTGATGGTGTTGGTTTCTAATTTGTACTTACATTCCAATGTATGATTATATTAGGGATATAATTTATTGCATTATTAATATTAATATAATTAATATATATTAATAATAATAATATAAAATTGTATTAACAGCTAATAATTAATAATATTGCAATATATGAGAGAAACAAAGGTTACATGCCAAAAGTTTTGAGATTTTTTCGAGATGCCTTTTTCCGCTCAAAACTAGATCATAATTAATGAATTTAAATTCAAAAACTTTTAAATGGAGTAATTACAGAGTGTTGTATCATATATATCATCTTCTGTCCACTTTATAGGAAACCACATGGTTTTTATCTTGAATTTAGGGGCCCTTGTACACTTATTCCTGTTTCAATAGTTTTGGCTCTGAAAGGCCGCTAGCGTAGCGAGGATAAGCCCGCTCTGCAGAGAATCTTAAACTTTTCAAACTAGTCAAACGTCACAATATGACTGGGGCGCCGGTGTTAAAGCGTCTAAGATTGGATATGCATAAGAATGGGGGTTGATAACCGATTGGTTGCAGGACAGTTGTAACATGACTCGTTGAGCGTTGAAGCGGTTCTCCCATACATACTAATATGGTGCAGGAGAAAATATGAGGGAAATATATGGCTTACTAAGCCATCTGATGAGATTTTCTTCCAAAATAACACCGCCATGTTTGGAACCGAATTAGTCCCAAACAAGAAGCGCTGATATTATACCTATCTAATGATATGACCACTTAGATAACCCCCAAGTGACGATGCGGAGTGAGATATAGGTTTGGAGTATATGCGCTCAGGCTATAAAAATTGGAGGACCAAATCTCAGCATCCACAATTATATGAAACATGAACATCTTCCATCTTTTGAAAGCGATCATATTGATCGGCTCCATAATATTCACCATAAACTACTGGTCAGCTATATCGAATTTGGACCAGAAAGGTCCCTAACTAAAGTGTAACGAGTTACAGCCAGTTGTCATGATTGTATTATTATATTAAACTAGAAGCTAGGACATATGAGATTTCATACACATGCTATAATAGAAGCTTTATCATATGCCAGCATGTCTATTGTGAGTCAAATAATTAATATAGTAATCACATTGATCGTTTTACCGAACATCAGTTAACATTCAAGGCGCCTCCATACAAAATTACCGTATTAACTGAGATAGGCCACCCTAGTTTCTCAAGTGACAAATCGATAGGTTGAATCCTGCCTCATGGATTGGGCCCTAGTTATCATACCACCACCGTCCACGTCAGCCTAACCCTGCAGATAACGGCAAGAAATGTACTAAATGAGACATATTCAACGAAACCTTCAAAATGAGATAGCAGCGCGCACGATCTGCGTACTATTATTAGCTTCTCTGTATACTAAACCTGACGAGATAGGATCTCGATTTTCAAGAAATTTCGTTACTAAATCCTACAGTCAAAATTAACAAGCCATGATATAATTCATCGACACAGATATTGTACATATAGACAAAATTGTTCAGCTGCTAATTACAATATCAGCTCATGCTTCCTGGGACATAATCTGCACTTGGGCACAACAGCTAGTACTGCGCTGATGAATTAACTTGCGGTGCCGATTTTGGCGCATTCGAATGCAGGAAATCTGTAGAGTGACGTGCGGATGACGAAAGAGCAAGCAATCATTGACGTACCGGTTCAGCAATAACAGGTGACAAGAGCTGAAGCAACAATAGTGAACTTTTCCACTGCTATATAAAGCATCAACTGCGCACTTACAATTCACATGAATAACCAATATTTGGTAGAGAATTACTTATCCTGTTACAGAAATACAATATTTTCAGCCTACACCTTGTCAAGCTTTTTCAAAACACTATAAATATATCGCTCACAGAGGAGACAATTAACTAGATCATAAACATACAAAAATGTCAAGCACACCTATCAAATATTTTTACAAAGGACAATCAAGAGACTTTTTGGCTCTCGTCGAATCAGAAGATGCCATCGAGCAGTATTTGAAAGACTCAACCGTGCCGTTGTCCGCTGTTATTGCCGGGAACTTTAAGGTGTACTCCCCAGAAAATGGAAAAGGCTCAGAGGGTGTTCTACGCGAGGCTTCTGATTTAGAGCTTGAGACAGAATTTGGATCCAAAATACACGAAGACATTCTTGTCAAAATTCTCAAAGAAGGCGAATCGAGACAGAAAGTGAACGTTCATAAAAAGGGGTGGTCGTCAATGAACGATTCGAAACCAGGATATTCCGGTTAGTCATGACAGCATTTATTACTTTAAAATCGATTTAAAGACATCTCCAAATACAATGGAAGTTTTTCTAATCAAAGACATCCTTTTCGTAGTTCCCTGCCGTTCTGTAGCATTCTTCTTGGTTCGACAAACAAGTGCTTCGTCCAAGCCCATATTATCAGAGGCCGAGCGAAACTTAAAGACGCCAACGTTCAGCTTAATCTGCAGAGACTTTTCCAGAAACTCATCTTCTGCTGGGATACCTAGGGTTGGCTCGTTTGAGAACAAGTGAAGCTGTGTAAGCTCTTCACTCCATATATCTTGCAACTGTTTCTCTATTAAGTGCCTATTTGACTTGCTCAATATCACATAATTCACTGGTATATCAATAAAACATCCTCTATGATCGTATTTCATCTTTTGCAGATTGTACAGAGACAAAGAAACATTGCAAAGTTCACGGTGTAGCTTCTCCTCCGTTTGGAAACCTTGGTCATCTGAGACACAAACTTTAACAGATATAACTTCGTTAAAATAACAGTCATGTGCCACCTTCCCTTTACCAACACTATGATGGCGTTTTAGATAGTTCCTTATACTTCCAATTCGCTCAGAAGCTGGCCTAATACCTGTTGTGTCGAGCTTTTTATCAACAGATTGGATAAACAGTGGTAATAATGTCGACGTATATGTTCCCTGTTCTTCATTCATCTGTGAAGCAGCGTAATTAAATTCGTATGGGCCATTGACAATGTCAGTCAAAATTTCTAACTTTTCTCTCCAAACAGAATATTCATCCCGGTCGAGACAAATGATGAGCAACTCATAAATGGAAAAGCTATGCTCGAAGAGTAATTTGAATGAAGTGCCGAAGTTGGAATATATGCCACCCGTCGAATCATCCAGATCTGAAATTTTCGCTGTTGATAAGGGAATGAGGAATTTCACCTCATATTTATTCATCTTGCTGTTGATTGTAGCCAAAATAATATGAGTTTTGAAGAGAAACGATGCAAACAGTTGAGATTGAACTTGAGATTCTTGGGTTTGTACCCAAGCAGCAGTGAGACCCCCGATCAATAAGGGCAAGCCCAAGTATTCAACTGGAAACTGAAGCAAATATTTTGATGGAAACAGGAGATTTTTGAATAAAGCCATTGTATTCTTATTATCTCTTAATCCATAACTATCGATTTCTTTTAAGGCACAATCAACCTTTGCAATAGCTTCCTTTAGATCTCTATAACAGTTTTCTTCATCCTTCAATGAAGTGAGCTTAATCAATGACTCCAAGAACAATTTATACCGGGCAATTCTTTGTGTAGGTTTTGCAATCAAAGAGCCAAAGGAAAGATCCATATGCTCTCCTTCATTTTGAGATGCTTCAAGAAAGCTTTGATAGCTTTCTGTCAAAGTTCTACCAATATCTGGGTCATCCTCTTTGTAATTTATCAATACAAGAACCAAGCCTTGGATAGAATGGTATTCTCGGTAAAGATGTATACTGATCAGCTTTGTGCTCATTAGCTTCGAGACCGCAGAAACCAACAATATTGAGGACAGTGTAGCACTCGTGCTCTCGTTCGAGACATTCTGCGAAGACATGAAAGCCAAAAACAAGCACTCTAGTTCATCAAGGAACTCTTGATGCATCTCAACCAAGATTTCTGTGTAGTTCTGCATGAGTCTCAACGGGATTCCGTTATTTCCTTTATCAATTAATGCTGAGAGATAAACACCTGAGAGAATCTTCAACGAGTTTATAAATACGCTCTCAGTTTCCATTATTTCTCGCACAACCTGGGTTCTTGAATACGCAGCTCTGAAACAAAGTTCAGCCTTGGAAGCTTGCTGTGAGGAGCTTGAATCTCTTGCTGGAGTCATACATTTTTTCTCGTGAGTAGCGTCTGATGCAACAGCAGAGATTATTGGAGTAGGCTGGAGAAAAGATGAGCTGGTATTTTGATACTGAAAATGAGTTTGAACCTTCGTGGTTTCAGATTGACTCGTGTCAGGGAGTGATCCATGTTTCGTGTCAAAGTCAAGACCATTCGAAAATAAATCATAATCGTCAATAGCACATGATTTGAGCTCCATTGGTCGAGATGAATCGAGATTAGGGACCTCCATATACGGTCCATAGGTATAATGCTCATCGGCAGAGCCTAAAATTGATGCTTTTTTGGCATATGTATTGGACATTGATAGCGCAGTATCGATCATTGAAGTGCTTAAGACATGCAAAGAACCTGAAGAACTCAGTGATGAAACCATCAAGTAATTAGTAGCGAGATAAGATGATAGCGAAACACTGCGTACAGTGTGGTAGCCAGTCAGTTGTAAGCCAGAGATAAGCAGCAGAACGGACTCTCATAGTCATACTAGAGGCATCAGGGGATCTATACTATTTAAATTTTATATTGAAAGAGAAGAAGGGTTTTGTGTCAGTTTTCGGTGAAGCTCTAACAATAATTTGAGCAGATAACTTGATCTATCTTGGACGCTAGTGCAGACGTGCAGCACATTAAAAAAAAAGTTAGCAAAGCGCAATTGAAAAATGTTCCGGTACGGGGAATCGAACCCCGGGCTGGTCGGTGAGAGCGACCGATGTTAGCCACTACACCATGCCGGATTTTTTTGAAAGTTCTAAATATGCTGATATACACACCACCTAGGATAATAAGCGAATCTAGAACATTACCTATTTGAGCCAGTTTATAAGCACAGTAATATATGACTATAGGAAAAAAAAAGAGCCATACTTAGTGAAATAGGTTCAAGAGATCATCCACTGCGGAAGCCCAATATCACGCTGGAAATCCAATGTCCATGTGATACGTGGTCTCGGATCTCCTCAGTATCATTACAGGTAACAGGAGCACTGAGCAGTGGGGTAGTACTCATTTATGCATAGATATTAGATTCTCATTCATTACTCAAAACCAGGCAACCTTATAATAAGCTATGTTATCTGGGCTTGGGTCTAGCTTCTGGATGACTATAGCTGCACTTCCACTAATTTAGCCTCATCGTCCTGGTGTGCTTCGTAAGTGTGATATTAATTATTATTGCAGTAGGCTGATTGAAAGACATAGCTTCGAATGTTTTAGATGTGGAGAAGTTGAGAACCAATCGCTGTTATGCACTTTGTGAGTAAGCAAACCTGGGTGAGGGTGAGGATGAGGATGAGGATCCCTGAACCCTGATATACCAAGACAATCCATCCAATGTCCACACTTGAGCATTAATTTAACCGTATGGAGTATCTGGGCATGGTAAAACTTTCAACACATTTACTGATTATATGCCTCAGCCTGCTATCGCAAATGGTATACTCTCTTTTCCAGATTTCATGGACACAGTTAAGTAATATTATATGGACTGCCTAATTGTTGTAGTTTATTATGGAAGGGAAGACTGTAACTGATATGAATCTATGATCTATCATAGTGTACAAAGTGGACGTCTGAAGCAGACGGCGAAATAGAGAAAGTGAGAATATAACGCCAGAAACAACTTGCAAGAACTACGTATTTTGAATATCTGTTACGATCTGGTCAGCCATGATAAAATATGACGTTCAATTGGATATTGTAATCACAAAACAGTGGGAACACATTCACTGAAATGACATATTTCTGATACCTGGGAGGAAATTAGATAGAGGCTCGACCAGTAGAGGCCTTTGGTGGATAGTCGACATTTGTTGTACTTTCAACCTGATTATGTCTGCATGTACACCTTCATAATACAGCGACAGCAAAGTTAGTATTATACTAAATTGAAATTATCTAAAAGAGAATCAAAGATCCCCTTGTTTCTGAAAAATGGCACCTTCTTTGGGCTTTTCGTAGTATTAATGAAGCAATACTTACCAATACTTGTGATCAGTTGTACTCATGACACTTGCGACGTGCTCGCCACATCCGGTCCAGCTTTTTTTGTCTGTTGACATAATCTCATGTTAGTAGCTCCGGAGGTGATATATTGAATGAGGAAATCTAAGAAAGCCCGTGAGCTAATTGAATCGCTACAACAATCATCTGACACTAGTACAAGATGATTGATGAGTGAATCCTTTATTAGCATTCTGGTACAAAGTAGCTTTGGCAGATCTCCCGTCCATTCTACTAAATATCACAACATACTGCAAAGTCCACAAATGGCAGTTTGGCACATGATCGGATATTTTAACTTGAAATTAATTAATGACTCGACTGGAGAGTTCAGATTAAATGTTTATAGCAAGGTCGATCCAGTTGACTATCTCTTCTTTACTAGTTACAGTAAATTTGAATCTTGATGATGATAAATATTTATGACGTTAGCTATTAACTGGATAACGTCTGGGCTCAAGCAGACAAAAAGACTTCGTCAAAATCTTTAAGTTGTTGAAATATTATACACGAAAAAGTTGGCTGGTCACCCCCTTTTATAGTTACGCAGAGATCGAGCTATTTGAAAAGCAATCCATCATGATGAGGAGCAGCTGTTGACAATCAAGACCTAAGTATGTAATCTCTAAAATCCGCAATTTACTTTCTTTTTAAAAAAGGAACACCTGATAACATTGCGAGATTAATATTATACTGCATTTTTAAAGTCCGGGGTACGCGGGGTGGGGTACAGAATATGCTGGGCGCGGGATTACTAGATCAGAAGTGTGAAAGTCCAATTAAAGGTACGCTTGATTTGCCGCTATTGTAATTCCGGGTCTCTCATGGTGGTTTAGAAATTAGCCCTGTAAGTATCATTACTAAAGTCTCATGATCTTGGTAACATGGCCACAGTAGTCTGTAGACGTGAAACTCATATATGACCCATGAATCATGAGTGAGCCTTGATCAAGTAGATACAGCCGTTTTATTTCCGCAAAAGGCTAAGAGAGCATTGTGTTGAATGATACAGTTAACTAGAAACAGTTGTAGATCAGAAATTTCTGATGTAACATTGACCGTTTGCCGTATTTATTATTTATAGTAAGTGTTTTTCTATTCACGGAGCATCGCCTGAAAATTTCACCGAGCAAGAATCACTAATCTCAAGACCACACCAGAAACAAGCCAACAGCTTTAAATGCTGATGGATATCTAGTTACCGATCAACCAAAAACTGTCAAATGAACGTAACAGCAAATCAGCTCATTCTAATCTATCATTAGCTATTAAACTATCATGAACACATATCTATGGGAAAAGAAATATAAAGGCGATAATCCGACCACCTGGATTGGAAGTGTTTATAGCTTGGAGGTTGGACCATTTAAACCTTCTGCTCTGTTATAATCACTGGTGTCAAGCAGAGTACTGACTTTGGGGGGTATGAATAAGTAGCTTTACAGCCTGACCCTACCCATAAATCAGCCAATCAACAATGTAAATGATGAATATGTTTAAATCAGCTGATATCATTATGCTAAGACTGCTTACAGCTTCTTTAAGTCAATATCCCTAAACCATGCCACTATCACAGAACTCAAGGCATTACTGATGACTTTTTAGATCGCCTTCAAGTCCTTTCTGATATCAACTTGTCGAGATCCATCTATTGTGGAAGACGAGAATATTCATCATACACTTATATATCTGCATAGTTTGACCGTGTTTTCAACAGCCGACAGTCGACTCTAGCTTTTCTAGATCCCAAGGAGAGAGATCAAATCACCATTAACTGCCATTTCAAACGGTATCCATGACTAAGAAAATGCTAAGGAATAGTAATAATACACTAGCTTAGAACTACCCAAAGTTATTTAAACACCATTAAAATATTTACTGAAAAGCTCAAAACCAAAGGCTAGACTGGGAACTCTTGTCCCTGCTCAAAGCTGTACTCAATGAAAGTTAACCCCTCTATATCAGTTCCACTAGTCAGAATCAAGATAACTACCACAAGCACCATATTATTATGATATCTATTACAACTTTTGATTGATCAATAAAATGACCACTATATATAAACATTTTGAGCAGCCTTCAAACGAACAATCATATAGCCTCGCTTAGCATCAAAGAGTAACATAGTTGTAGTAGTAATATATGCCAAAATTTGAGTCCCAACAAGTCCCAACAAAACAATCTTAATATATTCCCCAAGCATCCTCGCAACCAAAGCAGAACTTCGAGCACGCCACACTCGCACTTAAAGGATAGTCACTAAGACCCACTTTCTCATCTATAAACTCATCAGCAAAAGAATCCTTTCCTCTTGCCATTGCTCCTACGAACACACAGATACTCTCATCCTCATTAAGCTTTTCGACATAATCCTGAACTCTAATCAAAGGAGCATCGAATGACAAAGTAACTTTTTTGCACTTTGTTGGTAAGTGGTCTGTGATAGGATTTTTTATGACCTTGAGTAGCTTTTCCTCAGAGTTAACAGATTTGATACTAAGCTTGTGCAACAGCTGAACCATCAAACCACTGAATCTTTTGAATGTTCTTGGAATACGAACAGATGGATTGACCTCTATGAGAACACCACGAGCAGTATGAATATAAACTTGCAGTTTACCAGCCTTGTTAATAGGAGAGTCTAACAACGATAAAAGACATTGATGTGTAATATCTGGTCTGGCTTCTGAGATATCTCTGCCCATTTTCTTTAGAAGACTCTGGTGATCATCACAGTTTAAGAGCGCATATTTGTCATGTGATGAGCCATGTCCAGATGAGATCTTATGGGTCTCAAGACAAGCGGCACTAAGTACCACAATAAGTCTTTGTGTGTTCTTATCTTTTGAGGAAAGCGCTTGAGGCTGTTCTGGCACAAGCGAAACTGGAAGCACCTCTTTGGTTCCCTTTGTTACTTTTGTCATGATTCCCACTTGTACAATGTCTTGTATACACAATTGGATTCTACCTCGTATAGTAGTGATAGACCCACTTTCTTCCTGATAATGATATCAGCACTTTACTTGACTAGATCGTCTTGTGAATAAATTCTCATCGCACTAAGAATTTTTTTTCTGATCAAGCTGACCCATCAATATGACATCCAGACACCAAAAACAGGCGAGTATATCTACTACCTATAAAGGCATCGAAGGCTACGTGATTGAATAGCTAGAATGCTGATTGTGGTAACTTAGTGGGGATCTTGAGTGCGATCACAATGGAGGCTTCCGATGTGGACCATGACGAATTCCCTTCAGACTTCACTGACGATGACGACGAGTACATGGCCCTCACTCTTAAACCAATTCATGGTGCGAATGATTCAACTTCAAGTGAGCACTGTCTAATATCTAATTCCGGATTGCTTGCTGCTAAAGGTGAAGTTGCGGTTCTTAGAGCAAAGCTGGATGCTGTGGAGAACAGTAAGAATGAACAGATTGAAGCCATTACCATTGAGAGCGAACAGAGAGAAAGAATAAAAGCCAATAAAATTGAACATCTGGAAGAACTTGTGAGGAAGTTAGAGTCAGAGAAGAAGTTTTTAGCAGTGGAGGTGAGGAACTTGAGTCACCGAAAAAGAAAGAGACCAACGAACAATGACTTCAAGAGTGGCTCGCCAACAGACGATGAGTCAACAGACACTTCTGAGCCAGCTATATCAGAATCACATTATAAGTTACCTGAACAGGACTCAGATCAAACGAAATTCAGAGCGAAGGAAGAGCAGCCAAGAGCGAATGTGCCAGAGGTAGATGAAAATTCCCTACTGATTGATATCATTATGAGAGATATGATAAACTCGACAAAAGTACGAACTCTGGATATTCTGTCGAAGTTCAGGCCGTCATTTGAGTTCTCTTACGAAGATTTTACTCCAAGACCAAAAGAAACACTTAATATCTGGATATTAGGGTACCTGACCACCACAAGAGTCATTTACAGCTTGGAAGAGTTTCTTTCACACTTCACTGGATTCATATCATCGCTGGTCTCGAAAATACTTCAGTCAGATAAAGCGTATGACAGGCTTTCGATACCCTATCTGCTGTCCATTATGCACACATCTCTCATATTTAAAGCATCCTCGCTACAACAGATTACTGCTAGAAAACTTGTCCTTTTCCATCTAGATATAGCATCAAAATTGGAATATACCATTCGGCCACTAGAGGATATTTCAGAGCAACACTCACGGCGCAAGCGACTCGGTGTTTCAAATACTCGATTTGAAATGTTGGATCATTTCGTAATGGCGTTCGCTTGTGATATAATCGAAACGTTACTTATGATCAACGCGGCAGACTCCGATTTTATTTGTGATATCACTAAGGAAAATAGGCTAATGGCATTTATGAAACAGGCGTTCAGTCCAAGCTCTAACATAATAATCATGACAAATGTGGCGAACTGGGCCACATGTCTGGCGAACAATGCACATGTTTTCGATTTTGACGAACTGACAGTAAAACTCATGTCGCAAATTGTCGAACAAGGTATCAAACAGAAGAAAACATGGCTCTTTTGCGGACTAATTCGTCTAGTTGGCAACAATATAGAGAGCCAGTATCTTGAAAAGCTATACGGTGAAAATGAGGGCTCACTTACCAGCCTGGACACACTCTATGAAGATCAATTCGAGCTTGGTACCAATCATGAAATACTTGAGTTGCATCTTCGGAGTAGTATAGTCGATCTATTCAGCACAATGGTTGTGAGTAAACCGTCATCAGTGGCATACTTTTGCAACCATTCTGACGTCTTCAGGTCGTTGGTGTTCACTATTGGGAAACTACAGGAGTCGTTACTCTTTGCACCGAGAACTCCAACAAGTTATATCAGATCAAGTCTTATATCCTCACTGATAAGATTTATCCATTTGGTGTGGGAAATTTCTACTACCGAAGGAAGTGCAGGCCCGATTATGACCAAGGATACTAGTCATGAGCTTGTGATTGTTCTAGCTCGCGTAGCATTCAGCAACAATGGCACAAGCCAAAAAGCAGGCGACTTCTTGCTTGCTGCTAGGGAATCAGATGTTGATTTTCCAGTTTTCAATCGCTGGGCCGAGGAGAGAGCACGTGAGCTTTCACACACAACAAGAACAGATTACTCTGAAACTAGCATGAGTGACCATGTCAAAGCAGTTGCTGAGTCACAGGTTGGCTTTAGTAATGGGTTAGAGTTCGCATACGATGACGATGTTGTCGAGTCTGCAAGGGACGTTCTCGAGAAATGCACTACAATGGACGAAGCAGATGCACTATTTAATGGGATGAACGCAGAGACACAGGCAAATAGAGAGATATTCGAGGGACTGACTTAATTCTACGCTACCTAAGTATTCAACGACACATTTGTAGGCGTGTAAACAGAGTAAAAGAATGAATGAATGAGTCAGATAGTAGGTATATTTAGGAAAGAGAAACTGTCAAAAAAGCTGTAGATATACACAGTACAGAAACTGATCATCATAACATTATGAATTGTTTTATTAAAATACAACATCTTAACAATTTTAAGCGGACAATGGCTTAGCAACACCGGATTGGAAGTTGTTCTTAGCTCTTCTAGCAACGTGCTTCAAGTATTGCATACGACCGGTACCAGTGGTGTGTCTTCTTTTAGCCTTCAAAGCCCAGTTGTGGGATCTGATTTTAGCAGCTGGGTAGCCACAGGAAGCACAGGTCTTCTTTTGGATGTGGAATGAACGACGACCACATCTGTTACACAAAGTGTGAGACTTGTTGTGACGTTTACCGAAAGATGGGGTACCCTCTGCAATAAATAGTTAGTAATCTATAAGTACACCTGATGAAATGTCTCTAGGTCTCCGGAATCAGGAAATTGGATGCCATGTGAAGAGTATTTGAAAATTGGTCACAGTGAAATGATTTCTGTCTGGATGCTGATTTTATTTTGTGACACAGTATTTTTATTTGTGATCTCAATGTGTTTGTATAATTCGAAGTACCATGTCCTGCGATAAACAGACTATTCTCCGAGAGAGCAATATCACCTCTTGGTAAGAGTTTCTGATCATTGTGCCAGGGTACTTTGTTCTCCCTATTTGTTGTCTTAATTGCTTCACTGTATTAGATGGTTCATGTTTCGATGTGTATAATGCGGTTTCTGGGCGTATCATACGCTTTCAAATGTTGTGTTACATTAAATCCTGATACTTCTAGAGACATCGACTTAACACTTGTCCACTTACTACTCATTTTGACTTATTGGTGCTCTGCTAGTCCTTCCCTGACCTGTATCTTAGCATATTGTTGAAGATTCTAATTTTTTTCACTTGAGCCAGCGTAGAGTAAAATTGGTGTTTGGGTGCAGAAGTGCTGTGACTGCTCATCTGTCAGTATTTTTGATATACCTCTATTTATTTGTTTATTTGTTACACGCCGGACTAATATGCATTACTAAACGCTATGTCCGGGTGTTTGGAAGGTTTTATTTTTGGAAGGCTTTATTTTTGGCAGGCGTCAAACCTAACCGGAGAGTTTGTTTTGATAGACACACACAGCATAGCATGATACTCTTAATGTTGCAGGTCGACACGGTTTGTTTATTGTTGATACATTACAGCTAGTGTCGCAAACAGGTAGTTACTTGAAACCATGTAACATGAAGAGAAATCATAAAGCTAGTAGTACAAGCTAGCTGCTTGTGTATCAACAACCCATTGACTGGAAGATGTTCTTCAGATTTTGCGCCAAAACCAGCACTAATTTCGAATCCGGGTCGATTTAGAGATGGGTTGTTGGAGTTACCATACACCTAACACAAAATGGAGTGTTACAAATGTATGTGACGCGCTATTAAATCTACATCTTAAAATCATAGGAAGTACTATAAGGGGCGCGCTATAAAATGTTAAAATGTAAACAAAACTAACGCGTTACTATACCGCAACACTTCAATTCTACTGAAAAAGTGGTAATTTTTGAAGCACAAGTAATCATCACAACTCGCAATTAACCATATAGCTGATCTATTACAACACACTAGGTCATGGAGTCACAGTTTCCGCCGTCATCGCCTTTTCTGGCTCACATAGATGAGGACATTGATGATCCCTTTCGTTCATTTTCAAAGACTTCGAAGACTCTTGTTCTCTCCACACCGGCAAGCCTTGGATACTCGAAGAACTCTGAAACATATCCTACACCAGATCCTTCTTCGAGTGTGGGAAATAGGGAAAGTTCACCCTCGAGAGCCGCTTTGAAGCAAGACGATTGTACTCCGAAAAGAACTACGATCGAGAGTCAGGTCATCGAACGCGTGGAAGATACACACAGAATTGTGAATACTCAAAAACCCCTTAAAGTCTTGCTGTACGCCAACGAAAGAGTCACACTGGGTAGATCATCACGCTGTGATTACTTCATGAAGTCCAAATTTGCGTCTCGTATTCATATCAGACTACAATACAGTAAAGAAAGAAATGAGTTAACAATCTTCTGTAAAGGCTCTAACGCTGTCACAGTTCAATTCAACCAGCCGCAATTTGGTCATGTTTGCAAAATTGAAGATGGTGTATACATACTCGAGACAGAATTAGAATCTGGTGCTGAGAACGAGGAACTTGAGCACTTAAAAATACTCAAGGGTGAACAAGTCACTATCCCATACAATCCAAAGTTACAACTTTCTGTTATGGGCTATATGGTCCTAGTCGACGTTGCTAGTGACGAATCTGAGACTGAAGATGAGACACCGATTCTTAAAGATCGCTTAAGCTCAATCGAACCAACCGACCAAATGAAGGAAATTGAGCCTGACTATCTGAAGGCACACAATATCCCGACTTCTCAAGAGGGTAAGTTATTGGTCAAAACTCCTAGTGCCGATAATCAAGATTCTAATGCAAGAGTCCAAATAATCGAGGAAATAAAACCTGTCTCTGATGATCAAACGGTCTCCAAGAATAAGTCAGACATTGACCTCTTATCTCTCAAACCGCCATTCTCTGTTGCCGAAGGAACTGACAAAAAGACAAATGCCGTTTCACAGATTGATAATTCAAAACCGTTAACCATGAGACCAGGGCGTCCACCTCTCCAATTAAAAACATCAAGTGATTTGAATAGGGCCCATTCAGAAGATAAATCAAAACGTACTCGAAAGGCGGAACCAGGCCAATCCCCAATAAAGAAGAGGCCAGAGCACCTGCAACCAAGACAAAAGATCGAGGCGTTGAACATCCAAGAAATCTTAAGAAATGTCAATGACGTAGAGTCCATTGAAAATGTTCTGACCAATCATTTAGCCTTCTCAAGAATCTCTCAAACTCCACTCGAGCAGCTGCAATCTATCTCAGCATCAACACAAGGATTGTCACGTGAACAGCTGAGAGCCATCTTGGCTGCTTCTCCTCACATTGGTGTTATATATCGTCATGGCAAAGATGCAGCTGGTAAGTATTTAGACGAAGAATATTACTACGACATAGAAAGAGACGAGGATACAGAAAGGGTGAGACTCGTCAATACGATTAAAGGAGGGGGGTTAAGAAATTGTCGAAAGACTCACAAGCAATACTTCTGGAAGAAACCGGGAAGCAAGAAATGATAAATAGAAGCTCTTCTGTCAGTCTTCGTATAAAGAATTTAAGATTTTTAGTTTACTTCCGACTTAATGTAGAAAATTTCCTGATATTTCACTAAGTATTAGACTTAGAAGCTGAATGTATGTGCTGATAACTGAAAAGCTGTAGAATATCAACTAGCAGGTTTCACCAAAATAACTGCATTAGTAGAGCCAAGCTGGAGACACCTAATAGCATTGAAGTATATATTGTAGGGCTAACGAGAGCATCATAACTCTTGTATAATATACTGTTCATAATTACTTAGTGATCACTTGAATATACTGGTTGTTACAGCATGCTGCATCCGAAGTGTCGGAAGTGAGCAAGTTGAGAGTTACCTTAATTAGGTGACACTACTATCCATCAGTAGGATCAGGTGCTGGTGTATTAACATCAATCGCCTTCATATTTGATATGTGTACGTACTCGACACAGACGACCTTTTATGTAGCCCTAGAAACCAATAGTCGTGCACAGACCATAAATGATTGCCTCTTTGGAGATTTGTTTACTTTTCGCTGCAAAGCTTGTTTTGATCTTACGAAAAATGTTTTGGCTGCTTCTTTTTCCAGATCAAGCCCTTATAATACTCAGTCAAGATTCCAGATCATTAAGATTACGTTATTTATATTCATACCCGGGTCGCTATAATAACGGTGCCATCTATCCCATAGTTGAATTGAATTGGGATATATGTTGCTTAGGGACCATTCACTAGATTCATACTACTGTCCCAGAAATCCAGTCGAGCATCACAGTTTGTTACATCTCCTAATACCCATAATATGAAACCTGGAGACTTCAACTTACAAAAGCTCCGCCTTGATGATTTAAGAGCTACAATTTTTCAAGCGTCCAATCACACGCTGGGTGAGATCGAGGAAAACATGAAGCTCACATATAGACTGAAGGCAGAAAGACCGCAGACAGACGAGCCTGATCAAAAGCTCGATCAAGCTGCTGAACAATTGACTCGGTACCAGCACATTTTGACACAACTGAACACACTACTCGTACGAAGCGAATTTCTTGACAATCAATTACAGATGTATGAGGCAGAGTTCACGGACGAAAAGAGAAACCATAATGACAATAACAGAGCACAAAAAGATGGGGAATTGAACTGGAAGACATGCGAAGCAACCTTAGAGAATCTGTGGTTGGAGTTCCGATTTTTGGTGGGACGACTCGAGGCAAATATTTATGGAGATCTCCAGCACCAAAAACTCAGCCATCTCAAATCTCAGGCCAACTTTCGGTCAAGACAGGAAAGTCATGGACAAAATCATAGCTTGCATGCCAATAGTCAAATTACAGACCCAGACGAAGTGACGTTGAAGCCGATAAGATGTGTAACAAGAAAGGATAAAGCTAAGCGTAGATCGCTGAACTTGAACCTTCTCAACTACTCGCCGAATAATTCTGCCATAGAATTCTCAACCCCAAGGCCACATAGCCACTCGAGAATCATAGCAGATGAGCCTTTGAAAGATATTACCGAGAAGCCTTACCTCAGCGTTACAACAGCTCAAAACACCACCGATAAATACTTGGCAGCACAGCATCAAGATCAAATATTAGCCTCTCCCTTATCGAACAGGTCGGTTTCATTTCAAACACCAAACAACAGACACAAAAGAGCGAATTCTGTACCAAACTCCATATCTACACTCTCGTTCACGGCTAATGATAGCAGCTCTCCAACAAAAGAAGGTCTGAGACATGCAAAATCATTAGAGGCTGGGCTCTATGTAAGAAATAGCCACAATCTGAACACGGAGGAAATGATCACAAAAGATACACAGTGGCTGGACTCACCTATAGTCACCAAACCAACAAAGTATTATTTCATGATGACACCGGAGCAAACGCCTGACAACACTGTAAACTTTCAGGAAAGCGACCCACCAGCTGCATTTGAGCCCTTAGATCAATCTGTTGTCAATAAGTTACAAAGCTTTCTAGACGACTCTCTGAAGCATCAGCCAATATCCACACTGCAGTTTTCAGAGTTCGACGAAGATCTTCAGCCAGTGAGGCTGAAGAACCGACTGAGTAGATCAAATTCTTGTGACTCAATCTTCACGACTATTTTACCCCATGTTCCATCAAAGCCAATGAAAGATTCTAGGTCTCAGACATTGAGTTGGATGCAGAAGTTTACGAGCACCGGCACCAAAATATCTGCTAAACCAACAAACATTACAACGTTGTCAGTGAGCAGCTACTCACAAGAAGGAACATCAAGTAGTCGTATAGCACTATCTCAAATAGCATCTCGGTCGAATTTATCGCAACCACATAAAGCAACAAATTTGGCTCTCACTTCATGGTTTTCTTCAAAGGGTCCCGGAGGTATTGCCAGTGGAAATTCGAACCCACGAGAACAAACAGCTGGTGAAGAACACTTAAAGCGAGTGGGCCAAGAGGATGAGCATGAATTCAATGTTCAACCTGTCGGAGCACCACATCAAGCTTCAAAAGCCATAGAGCCAGTCCATGTCTATGAGCAGCTGACAGAGTGTAACACACGGAAGAGACAGCAGTGGTCTTCAATGTTTTTCACAAAGTTGAACCCCCATCGGCTTATCTCACCAAGTACTCTAGTCACATCTGAAATAGGAAAGCCAGAGGAACGAGAAGACTTGGAAAGGAAGGGTGTTAAAGCGGACAGGAGGTTGGCGTTGGGAAGTGTACCACTCAAGGGCAGCTTCTCAACTTTGACTATTGGGACGAACCGAAATGCGATCGTCCAGCATGGCGAGAGCTCCATTCTTACTCGCTCATCTGTTGTGGCTTCAGAAGTCAGGCATGGTGCACTCCAAGATGCCCTTTTAAGTACTTTTGAATTTGATTAAAAGTGACTTGAAAGAAAGTGGTTTTCTGGTGTAGAGAAAGGAAGCAGCAATTATATGTAGCCGTTACCATAATATGCCTTCAAGCGCTACCATCAAACGCGATTGACGCGAATTTAACGTGATTCTTTTTTTTCTGAACTTCAGCTGATCATGATGATATTTTTATTCTGAGAACAACTGTTAGCGTGCACTAACCAGTATTTATGAGACGCGTCTCTTGTAGATATTGTAAGGAATTTAATCTAGCTAACAAGAAGGCTTCGGCCATTCGCTCAGAGAAACCAACACAAGGCTCAAAATAAGATCACCAGCCACAAGTCGCAAGTTATCATGGATCTCATTGAAGATCTGGACCTACAGCCCATTAGGAAAAATGTTGTCAAGAGAACAATGAATTTTCTTGTTACACAGAATGATATTGATGAGCTTGACGATGAAGGGATGCATTCTACTGACGAGTCAGAAAGCGATAGTCTCATTGCTCCTTCAGGAGACGTCTTGAATCCTATAGTGGAAGGTCAGCCACTCCAAAGTGCCATTGAAGGTAGAACCACCACCTTTCACGAGAGTCTCTTTTCTAATAAGGGTGCTATTCTAGAAAGAGTAAGAAGAAGGCTACGCGGTGAGCCATATGAGGATCAACTATCACAAGAGTCCCCTTGTGATTCAGACGTACAAACACACCAAATACCATTTGATACACAGAGGAGTACAGACGATGAAGGAGAAGAGGATGAGGATGAGGAAGGAGAATATGGAGAAACGTTCATTGAACAGCAATATACTCAACACATAGATGGCGACAGCGCTCTTACTCTCATGGACAATAAGACACAAGTGGACAGTAGCAGTATTGGAGATTACACATTGGCAGATAAAACAACTCAGCTCATAGAGCACCAGTGTGGATCAGATGATAATATAGTTATGGCGAAGAATACTGGAACCGAAGAACAGTCTCAGACTGAAGGACCTTTGTTATTGAGTAGTGATGACAGCTCTCGAAACCATCTCCTCCAAGACAAAGAAATGGATCATAACTTCAATGAGGCAGTTCGATCAACAAATCCTGAACTTCAATCAAGTAATGAGCTCACAGAAGAGCAAAACCGTATTGCAAAACTTAAAAGACTCGAGATATTGGTCCAGAAAAAAAAAAAAGAGAGGCTTCTGAAAGAACAGACCGAGAAAGCTGATAAGGGAGAGCACTCTCATGATGAAAACCAAGAAGGAGTATCGAACGTGGAAGATAATGATAATGACAATATCGACTCACAGGGGTATGGCTCGGACGCTGAGGATTATGCTGAGGATGGATCCTTGAACATCACAGAAAATGTTGTAAAGAGATTCGTAAAAAAAGATCTTCTAGCTGCCTTCGGCTTACCGAAAACTGGTGTACATGAAGAAGTGGATCTTTTGAGCTCAGAGAAGAATAACGGAACACCATCTACAACACCACCGGCATCATCCCCTATCAGACCAGTTGATGCAAACAATTCCTCGAAGAGCCAATTTGGTGAAAGCAACGATGTAACAGAGGATACCTTCCAAATGAAACCACTAAAAGGTACATATCAGAATCTGGTTATGAAAGCTTTAAACAAGCATCAAGGCATGATTGATCTTGGAGAATCTGACGACAGTGAAGAAGAAATGGAACCTCAACTATCAAAGGCAGCGATGCTTGAAATCAAAGCCAAATTTAGTAAGAAGAGCATAGAATCCAAAAAACTAAAACTGAAGAGCACTGTGGTGACAAAAGCACAAATGCTGGAGAAGTTAAAAAGTGCCTCTAAGAAGCAAATAAAGGAGAGCAGATCATTGTTCGCCGAAAGTTCCGAAACTCTTGACATTCTACAACCACACGAGCTCAATATGGAGGATCTGCTGAGAAAGTACGTTGATCATGCAAATGTTGTCAAAGGCCAAGAGCGAAAAGCAAAGTCTGTTGGAAAAGTGTCCCTCTCTCATCACGAGGAAAGCGAGGATGATACTTCCTATGAAGGCGAGGTTCCAGACTCAGATGACGGAGAAGTAGAGATCGGAAGTGAGGAATATTCAGAAAATGGAGATGGAGAGGAATCAGACTCTGAACATGGCTCCGCCTTACATCCAGATGAAGACATTCCGGGAGATGATTTAGAAGAAGCTGAGACCGAAAGTGTTATCAAATTCAAGTCGAGAGTGAGAAACATTGTGGAAGATGATGATGATAGTGAACTCCCAGTGTCAAATAAAAGTCTTATACAATCATCTGATCTCAACATTGATCTTGGCCTTTTTGGAGGAAACATGACTCAAAACCAGACTCAGAGACTGAAAGACTTATTGGGAGTCTCAGAGACACAAGCTTTTGACCACAACTCTCAAGACGATAGCCAGGCGAAAATCGCTTCGTCAGCTAAGATTTTTGATAATCTCCGAGGCAATGATATAAGCTTACTCAACTTCAATGAGGAAGAAAATGTAACTACTGAGGTCGGCCTGAAGGACACCAAGATAATGTCATCACAGCTAGAATCACAAAATGTGGAAGGTCCAACTCTTCTCGCAACTACTCAAGCAGATAATGTCGAAGTCGGCTTATCCATAGTGAATGACACTGTCAGTTCCACCTTTCTAAAAACATTGGAACCGAATGATAGCAGTAATGAAAAGCAAGATCAGCATTTGCCTCATAAACTAAAAAGATTGGTTAAAAAGGGCCATTCGATCATGGAAACTGACAATGATGAGCATCCAGAAGCAGATGACGAAGAAGAAGAGTCACTTGAATATCGTATGAAGCTAGCTGCGTACTTCAAGGAGCAGCGTCGCAAAGAATTGAAAGTTCAAAAGGCTTTGAAGAAACAGATGAAAAACAAAGGACTTGACAAGATGATGGAGGCTGAAGCTGAGGAATCTGAAGATGAGTGGCATGGAATCGGTGGAGCTGATGGTGAAAGATCAGATGACGAGAATTCAGAAGATGAAAAGATGTTTGATGATATAACCGCAGTGAAACACAATAGAAGTGAACTGGCCAGTAAGGTTGCAGCCGAGGAGGCAGAGAAGGATCAGAAGATGCTGATGAAGATTCTGAAAGATCTTGAAACAGGAAATTGGAAGAAGCAGAAGTCGGCGGAAGACGGATTTGATTACTATGACGAAGAAGATGAAATCATGAGAAGATATAGAGTCTATCAACAGAATAAACTAAGGCAAAAATTTGAAGAAGATGAAGAGCTGAGGTCATTAGCACAGGGGAAGAAGTCAAAGGCATTTTTCGACTCTATCGCCGATGACGCTGGTATTGGCGAGAAGAAGGATATCTTTGCTCAAATCGAATCAGAGAACACTTCTTCAGACGAGGACGAAGATCCATTTGTTGATAGAGCCTCCAAAACAAAACTGAAATCGCCGGATGATCTTTCTCGTAAAAAGGTGCGTGTTACTGAGGCTTACGTTCAAAAATCACTGTCTTTTCTTGCAGAATTTGATGAGGCTTCTCAACGGGCCACGAAACACATCGATGATGAAGACAACTTCGAGGACCTTCATACTTTGAAGCAAAACTCTGTTATTCACATGCTTGGCTCAACACCAAAGCGCCAAAAGGACGTGGTCAATATAAACGACAACTCCAGCTCCCCAATCGAAGAGTTCAGAGCACCATCTATTATCAAAAGACTACTGCATGAGTCGTCGGAAAAGAATACCGAAGTGACAGTTTCTACCTCATACAAGGCGGCATCAAGCTCTAAGGCATCTATTATGTCTATGGGAAAAAGCGAAACTATTACAAAGATTGAACGTGATTCTCACAGGGTATTGAAAGCAAGAAAGACAGGGAAGTCTAGAAGGGAAACAGGTAAATTATTGAGAGGATTGATTGATGGCTCATTTGAATAATGGACTATGGGGCCAACATATATAATCATAACAACAATTGCATCTTGTGCTCAAAAGAACCACATGTAGCTAACTACAACTCGCTCATGCATCAAACTGCAACATATGCTGAGTAAACGTTTCGAGCGACACATCTAGTGTCATTCAGCTGACCGACTTCTCTATTACCAGCAAAGATGGGCAGGATAGACTGCATCAAACAGCTATGACAAGATGAATGTGACAATAACAGCCTATACACAATAAAACGACAGTCTTCGAAATGCGTTGATTACAAATAATTCTTTCTAACGGGAATGTTGTATTAAACGTAAAAAGTATATATGACTGATCAGCTATATATACCTTGCGTCAAAAGCTGGAATTGATCGTACAATCTTGTATATATACTGCCAATACTCTTGTTTATGAGATAGTTTTCAACAAAGCTATCGCACTCGCTTTCGCTCAAGTGTAGCTGAAATCTTTGTCTGAACTGAACGGAAGTTTGATCCCCAGCTTTGAAGCAAGGTAAATTACTCTCTTTTTGCATGAGTTCAACCATTGTAATTAGATGATCTGCTTGCTTTCTCAGAGCTTTAAATGCCAATTTAGTGAGATCCTTGAATCTCAAGAATGCAGGGCCATCCAGGCCACCAAGGAGTTCGATATACTCTAAAGTTAGTTTGAAGGGTGCTGCTTCGAACCCGACAGATCCTGGAGAGTTTGAGAGAAGAAATCCGAAATCAATGTGGATAATGTGACCTTCGTTATCAAGCATGATGTTACCATTGTGACGATCTTTAATCTGAAGCAGGTAGCAAATGACAGAGTAAGCTGCAAGTGACTGAGCGAAGTTATCTTGTGCACGTTTGTACTTGCTTGAGGAGACGTCGCCAAAGCATCTTTCAAAGTGTTCAGTAAGGGAGCAAATTGTACCCTTTGGATTGTCTCCCTTTTCGATAGAGATCTTGGTCAGTGCTTTTTTGATCGAATGTACAGATAGTGCGTTTGTAATGGTTTCGACGAGACCGGTATTGGCACTTGTGATAAGGATTCGCATACGCTTGACCCACACAGGGACGTTGCCAGTCTTCCATACCGAAGCCATGGCCTGGATCACTTGTGACGCAAATGCCTCTTGTCTCAAGTCATCACCTGTCTTTGCAATAACAGAGCAGAGATCCCAGTTTTCCAAATGTCCATATGCACTTTGTTTTCTAATTCTATCCTTTTTGCTCTGCCAATCTTCTCCCAAGTAGGCATTCGAGTTTTTATTCGATACACCACCAAGTTTCAAGTCGTTTTCAAGCTTACGTTGGCCAGCAGCACCATTCATAGCTTCCAAATCTTTGTATCCGAATTTATCTTGCAAAGACTGCATAGAAGTTATAATTCTAGCCTTGATGGCAGCAGTGTGATCGGCAGGAAGAGAACTTGTCTCACTATCAAGCTGCGCAAGCATGACAGCAGCAATTCTCATTTGAGTAGCTAGGTCGGATGTGCTAGAGTTTCCGTCAATACTGAGCTTCATTTCTGAGCTGAACTCCAAATCTGCCGCACGAGCTTCTTCATCTTCAATCACCGGTACATTTGATGAGGATGCGACAAACATCTCATTTGTCAAAAGCTGTGCTTCATCTTTATTACTCAGTTTGACAACGGACAAGTCGCCAAGGTCAGCTTCTGCTGGTTGGCCTTGATAATAATCAGTTGGATGAGATGAGACGTCCATGGTAGTTGGTTGTATACCGAGATCAAAGATATAAGAGTTATTAGGCTTTTCATGCAAGAGCCTGTCATTAGAAGACGAGGAAGGATCAAAGTCCATATCATTGTTGAGATATTCTATTAGCAGCAAAAATGGGACCCTTTCTGCAGAGTTTAGCACTGCAGCTTCATTAGCGGCAATGTGTACAATTTTGTGCAGCTTTCCCCTTCTATTCGGAGGGAGTAACGTTGGAATATCAACCTCAGCAGGAAGATCTCTGTTCATTAGTGAGAGCTCTGCGCGGAGAGATGAAAGTCTGGCTTCTTGTGGAACTGCACTTAGTCTCACAGAGATCGTCTGTAATGCAATAGCAAACTGTGTCTCGCATCTGAAATAGTTGGACTTCAATAGCTTGATCTTCTGTGTAGTTGACATCAAAGATGGTGAAATGTTTCTTATATTGGCACCATGCGAAGTTGCTCTGTAACGAGCTCTACCTCTATGCGACCTTTCAATATCCGGAGATAGCGTCACCGATCCTGTTGGTGATGATGGTCCAGTTTGGCTCTGTTGGAGATTTGGCAATGACATCGAATTATGCTCGTTTTGGAAATTAGTTCCAAAAGTTGGAGACGAAGCTGTAGATAAATCGTGCCCTGCTTCGTAAAATGAATGTGATCTCAAAATATCCTTTGTCAGTTTGTGTCTTGGCTTGTCTCTCTTCACCAAGTCATCTGCATATGATTCAATAAGCTCAAAGTCATAACCTTGTACATCATCTAATGGTGTTTCTTTCTTGAAATCAGCATCCATGGAAGATTTACGGATAGTATCATAGCTTATACTTGAGCTCGAGTTGACTCTGGTATTAGCTTTAGTGTTTTTCAGCGTCAGATTATCCGTCAATTTCTGTTTGAAGTTCTTCGCAACTTCGAATACAAAGCTTTTCTGTTTGCGACCTTGACTTTTTGCTACCGGTTCTATGAATTGACTCATCTGTGGAAGGCCAATAGAAGCAGCAATGGCAGAACTCATGATTACAGAAGGTGCAACATTTTCCCTGAACTTGATTGATGGTGCAGATCCAACATTGAAAAGTATGTACTGTAGACTGTTTAGGACTCTTCTTGCATTTTGAAAAGCAAAGCTATTCGGGTCGTCCGCAAGGTCAGTCAAATGAGCTTGAAGATACCAGAAGGTTAGCAATGCAAAATGTGGGTCCTTTGTAGACATCTCGAGCAGTAAATCCTCTAGAGCCATTGATTCCGTCTCGACTGTGACAAGTATTTGACAGAGTTGGGGGATGAAGAAGCTGAGATCGACAAGCTTGTACGACCTTAATTTCTGACATAGATGATGGTGGATGCCAATATTGTTGGAGTATCTCGTAAGATATGCGATGCACATGAACAGTGAGAACTGTTGCGATTCTATGAACCGCAGCAGGAGTGCATTCCCACTCTGGTCCATGTTTTGATTATATAGCTAGCTGGTAGGAATTTGAGCTTGAACAAATACGACGTGCTTGCCTTCGTTGTGGACGATAGCTAACAAAAGATCTGCCCTCGAAACGCCACAGGAGTTATGAGTATGGGTATCGACACCAATTCCCAGAGTCAATTGTTAGGACTAGTAAGCAGGCGTCCGTTTTCCTACCCCGTCCTTTGTTTGATCGAAGTGGTGTTGGCTCGGTTGTATAAATATTTATAATAATGTTTTGGTTTTCGGTTATGTTTTCGAACGATCACAGGAGGACGTTAATTAGTTCGATGTGGCCAAACTTCAAAAAAAACATACACGCGTGCACCAAAAACGAACAGGAACACGCGCATGACAAACTCTCGAGCCTAATATTAAGGCCAGTACAAGACAACACACAACTAGTGGCCGATGAAGCTACAGAGGATCGTAGAATTATTAGCGACGGCAGTATATATTACAACGCATGTGGCGAGGTTTTCGATCTCCGGCTTCATGGTCGCATGTTTCCGAGCTACATATTATACTGTTTATACGAGTTTATGCATTAAAACTTGTACTGATTAAATATTGAGCACGGAGCACAAGTGTTTTAAACGTCCATGCACGTCGCAGTTCTAACTTCAAGATAAGAGTTATTCTCGGTCAGCCTTATGCTTCTTTTCTTTCTTCTCTTTTACTTCATTCTCTTCTTTGTTTCTTGCTCGTTTTTTTGTCTTCTCGTATTTTTCTTCATCAGGAGCTATGAAGTCCTTAGCCCTATCTTCGTCTCTTATTCTTTTTTGTTCTTCCTGTTTCTCTTTCTTTTCGGACATCTGTTTTATCTGCTTGTCCTTTTTACTCAAGAAATATTCACCGCTCTCAATTTGCAAATCAATCTTTCTAGGAAGTTGGGCTGGAGGGAATGGAGTATAGGTTTTCTTCTCCTTCTTCTTTTTCTCTTCATCCTTAGTTTGTTTTGGTTTCTTTCTGGCCACGTTTCTTCTCTTGAACATTGGTAAGTATCTGCTCCAGTCCTCCTCAGCCATCTCCGGCTTGTTTTGTAACTCTCTTTTGATCATAAGTTCCTTGATATGGTAAATGGGATGAACATTGTTCATACAGTCTTCGACAACTCTTCTAACTTCTTTTAATCCCTTCCAAGGTCCCATTGCTGAAACCGTATTACCTTGGACTAAAATGTAGCACTTTGTCAGAAGCTCTAATGCTCTAAGTGTGTTACCGTTAGGACCGACAAGTCTTTGTCTTCTTTTCACGAATCGTTCTTTGTTTGTCACGAAGTTACCAATCTTGATAACGTCACATGTAATGTCATCTTGAAGAACCTTTACAGCCTGTGGGAAAGGAACAGAACGTGCCAAAAGTTTTATTAGATCTCTTGCTTTCAAGATAATCGCAGGATCAAATGTCTTTCTAGTAGTTTTAACAGTCATGGAACCTTCCACCAAGTCAAGAACACAGCTCACGTGGTGCTTGTCAAGTGTCTTTGTGACTTCTGGCCAGATCTGTTTCAAGTATACTTCACGGTATTTAGGAAATAACGTCATAAAACTGGACTCTTCGGCGAACGGTTGACCAGATGCATTGTCCTCCGGCTTGAATTCATCGATTTTCCACTTATCAATATCGGGAGTATCCCAAGGTTTATCCTTGTTGTGAGTAGAGACCATGATGTCCTTAATGTGTTGCGATAATGAGTGATACTTTGGTATTCTATATGATAGCTCCAAAGTAGCTCCTAAATTTTTTTTTGACCTAGACAATTATTTACCTCATCACGAAAATTTCTTTTCTGTTAAAAATATATCAAAAGCAGTAATCACCGTTTTGGGCCATTTCTGTAAGGATTTGCAGTGGTTTGACCGCAAGCGCTTGGTATAGTTAGCGCAACGTAAGCTACCAATCCATGATAGGCGTGTAAGTTTACATAACCAGTGCCTGATATATAAAGACCAAGGCTAAAAAAGAGTTGAACTGCACTGTGACTGTGTACAGTCGCACTGAATATATGATACAGTGATACAAGATGGCACTGATGCGTGAACTTGTGGCGACTCTTTGTAATTCAGTCAAGATTCTCTTCCTTGCAGTACGTAAGAGCTGGGGGCCTGGATTAGTATGTTATGAGCACCGAGGAGATCTTTACCGTTCTGAGTAGATTCACAGCTTACAGCTCTCGATGCATTCTCTTGCGGCTGGGTGCTGCAACAACTCCTTGTTCGATCGAA
>JAJLRR010000057.1:34945-53098 GCA_030567175.1 Williopsis lachancei
ATAAGTATGCAGTACCTCGGAAGAAGCTACACCGAGGGACAACAGAGAGGGTAACCACCAATCTACTCTCTCCACGACAGACAACGACGTGGCACAAACTACACACTCACGACGTGTCATCTACTGTCATACGTCGTGGAAAACACTATAAGAACAGGTCTTTCCTCCTGAATCTTTTAAACCATTTATATATCTTATTTAGAAAGCAAGAGACACTCTTAGAGAACAAAAGCTAAGTCACACAGACTACAATTTGTCCCATAGGAGCATTGCCTTGCACTTTATTACACGTCTATTTGAATTACCAATATCTTATAGGCCAAGGGCTTCATACAGAAACCTACATAGTGTAAAGCTTACATAACAACATTTAATATAGTACCCTCACAGTAGGATATTATACAGGATTTGCAGTGGTTTGTGTCTCATAATGAGCCACTATTAGTGTTCAGTACCTCGGAATAGGCATACCGAGGAACTATAGGAGAAGTGACACGTAGCTACACTATGTGACACGTATTCTGTCTATCCCATCTTTGTCTTTATCCTTTTATATACTATTTAGAAGCAAGAAGAGACTCTCCTACTAGTTCATAGGCAACAAGGGAATCATTACACACAGTATCGTCCCCCAAACTTGTACTATAGGAGCTGCCCGTTGCACTTTGTATATTCAACAACTAGATCTATCAATATCTATAGCTGCCATAGTGTATCGGTTACCATAACAACAACATTTAATATAGTACCCTCACAATAGGATATTAATATACAGTTTGACCGCAAGCGCTTGGTATAGTTAGCGCAACGTAAGCTACCAATCCATGATAGGCGTGTAAGTTTACATAACCAGTGCCTGATATATAAAGACCAAGGCCAAAAAAGAGTTGAACTGCACTGTGACTGTGTACAGTCGCACTGAATATATGATACAGTGATACAAGATGGCACTGATGCGTGAACTTGTGGCGACTCTTTGTAATTCAGTCAAGATTCTCTTCCTTGCAGTACGTAAGAGCCGGGGGCCTGGATTAGTATGTTATGAGCACCGAGGAGATCTTTACCGTTCTGAGTAGATTCACAGCTTACAGCTCTCGATGCATTCTCTTGCGGCTGGGTGCTGCAACAACTCCTTGTTCGATCGAACAGAACAACTCGAACACAGGAGTTGAGTAGTGCTATATTTATTATTTAGTAATAGTATATTCTACCAAAGTCCATGGGCACTCAAGCGATAATGCCAAATATAGCAACTCTCACGACAGATTAAGCATTATTGTGTTAAAGTGTAGCTGTCTGCAGGCATGACCCGCACCAACAGCTTTGGTTTCAAATTCGTTTTTTTTAACATCAGGGTTTCTTCTGACAACTGTGAAACAGGGGAAGAGCGATGAAACAACTACCTACTGGGGGATATAAATAAGACACGATTCCATATCAACGCTAAGACAGAGTTTTAAAGTCACCATGAACGTCTCCGTACGAGCTACAGAGCTGTGATATTACCACTAGACATCCTCAAAGGCAATGACAACAACGGTATATTTAACTCAAGAAACCTCACTGACACATTTTGTGGAACGTACTCGCACAGCAGTGGTGCAAGGACTACTGGACGTATCTGTCAAACAACCATCTCCAGAGTCTACTTTCAGAGCCGAGATTGCAGTAGCTAACAAGGCTGTAAGCACTTTAAGCTATGTCTCACCTACAACGATATCTACTATCCTTTCATCTTCTGTTTCCACGAATTTCATGGACCCTGCTCAGACCTCAACTGTTCCATCAGCGAGTCGTGGTATGGATCTCAATAATGGGCCATTTCAGGCAAATTCAACTGCTGGCACATCGAATATCGGTTTAATTATCGGTATTCCAGTAGCTGTTATTGGTGCTGCTATAATAATAGTGTTATCATGGTTTTACTTCTATCAAAGAAAGAACGCATCGATGAAATCTGATGCCCGACTAGTGAGCCATTATGACGAAAAGTACCATTTCAAGAGTCACTCAACAAATGGCAAACCCTACTCGCCATACAACATGACAAGCATTTATAGAGTGGAGGCTAAGTTGGACACAGCAGCTCGTCGGTCAGTCTCGCTGGATGATGCCACTAATGGAAATTCCAATACATCACAGCTAAGCTTGGAAGAGCCCAATAAAGCCGCCGCTGCCAAATGGGGTCTAACCACGCCACTAAGTAAATGGTTTGCTAAGAGTGCAAAGGCTATTACTCCATCAACTGCGGGAAGCTTGAGCACAGGTCCATTCTCTCCCATGGTAGCGCTCAAGGAATTCAAACTCACTAGATCTAAGAGATCTGAAATCAACGAAAAGTCTCCTATTCTTCCTCAGTTTCCAGAAGCTACATACTTTCCAAACTCCTATCATTCCACATCTTGGTCTGACTCGACTTCTGATGAGAGCATCTCTAAACAGACCATATCAGCAGACTTAGGAATAAAGGGATATGTACCTTCGATTCAACCAGTTGCTTTTCAGAAAAAGAAGGCGAATGCAAAGAAGAAAGATCTAAAGGTGAAATACGATCATAAGCCATTACCGGCCAAGCCAAGAACTCAGACTCTAGACCCATATACAGCTGCATTAGATGGTCTCGAACAAAGAGTCCTTGATTCTGACATCAACGCAAAAAAAGATACAACTCCATCTCCGCAACAGGAAAACAGTATCCATGAAGTCATCATACCTTATACAAAGAATCTGGTTGATGAGCTGACTGTTGAAAGAGGAGAGTTTGTGAGAATATTGGCAAGCCATACCGACGGCTGGTGTTTGGCAGAGAAGGTGACTCAACATGGAGATCCAATAGTTTCTAGCGCTCATGGATATATACACGATGGTCGTGGAGTGATACCTGCAGTATGTATTAAAACGGTTCTCTCATAGGCTTTTGATGACAACTGAGTGTAATAGTATCAAAGGGCCACAGGTTTTAAAGATATCTTTTTGATGGTTCAAAGAACAACAAGCTGGTCCTCAGGTATCGCTATCATTAATTAAAATTGGCACTTCAAATGAATTCCTTCTCCAATTAACTAGACTGTATTACTATGCGAGCGTAGTTTTTGCTTGAATATCGACAGTGCTATTTTAATGACTCTTGGTGTCAAGGCAGGAGCAGCTAGCACTTGTCTTAGAAGTTAGGTAATCAAAAAACAAATCATTCTTATGCAAATAAAACTAATATATATAAAAGAGGAAGCGTACACTTCGCCAAGATCTAAAAATGGACCAGCAAATTCTATCATTTGAGCTCATTTATAAGTTTGGCATCCAACTCAACACTATCATTTGATTCTTCATCGACATCGTCATGCGAAAGAGCAAAACGATTCTTACCTCTGAGGAACCAATAGGCAACTGCATACACTGTCATTCCAGCGAGTACAACTGCTGCATAGTTCATGGTATCAACATCAACTGGCATTGTGAATGGGAAGCAGAAGAAAACACAAGCAAAAATGGTCCAGAACAAAGTCATAATGTTGGCAAAAAGACCGACAGGACCTAACCAGAAAGGACCATGCTTGATGTTATTTCTACCCTTGTACAAAAGACAAGAAATTGGAATGGCATATGACAACAGGAGGAAGGTGATACAACCAGTGACCATGGCGTTGTAAGCAGTAGTGGAACCCATGTAGATACAACCGACAATACCACACCAGAAAGTGGACATCAAGTGAGCATTCACTGGAAGTTTTGTCTTAGGGTTGACCTTGGACCAGTAGCGAGAACCTGGAATACCATCATCTCTGGAAAATGACCAACAGAGACGAGCTTGCCATGTCATACAAGCAATGTTACAGCCAAAAGCAGTCATGACAATCAAGGATTCAAGTGCCAAAGCACCATGCTTGTTTCCAAGAGCTTGGTAAAAGATATCCAAAATTGGAACTCCAGTGGTTGAGTTAAGAATATCGTCCAAGTTTCTAATGGAGAAAAACATTGCAATAGAGTAACAGAAAGATGTTCCGAATCCAATAGCAACAGTTGACAAGATAGAGATAGGGATCCAACGTTCTGGTTCAAGAATCTCCTCGGCCATATGCGTTGCACAATCTAAACAAGAGAATGACCAAGCAGGATTAATCAAACCAACAATGAATGCGATACCAGATGATGACCAACCAGTGTTGTTGTTGAATTCTTTGAAAACGAAACTTGGAGCTTGGAAATGGCCCTTTGAGCATGCAAGTACTGTGATGGTGATGATCACAAATGAAGATAACGAAGTGTATAACGCCGCAGATGAGATTGCAGGTAAAGGACCCTCCCATATGTTGAAGATAACTAAAAATAAATTGATGATCTCAAATGTCACAAACACCTCCCATGTTTTTGGGTATGAGTCCTTACCGGTTGAGAGATAGTACATACCAACAATAGCTGAAGCAATCGAAATTGTCACTGAAGCCGTGGTGAAAATGGATCCAAACCAAGCGAACGAACCACACATATAAGCCCAGAATCTTCTGTACTTCTTTGGAGCAAGTTGGAAAGTCCAGTAGTATTGACCACCGGAGTTCTCTGGAAATGCAGAGACTAATTCAGACAATGAAATGGCTATACATGTTGAGATAGAAGCAATGATCATGATACCGTAGACGATAAGCATTGGACCACCTGATGAGATACCTGTGACCAGCGAGGCAGAGATACCAAACCATGAGTTTGTTAGACCAAAACCCACACCTAGCAATGACCAGATGCTGAAATTCTTTCTGAGATCATGTGTATAACCATCATTTGTTTCAAGTACTGCCATGGTTGTATGCTCAACATCGCCTCTGACAATTGACGATGTCACTGAGACTTCCGCAATGGAGGAGCGTTTCTTCTCTGTTGATGGTCTATTTGAAGACATTAATGACTTGAAGAACCTGCTTACCATCTTTTCAAAAAAATTGTGTGCTTCCATTAATATCGAGATATGCCTAGCCTTTTATGCTTTTTTTTTGTTTTACAATTTAGTATAATAACTGACGTAAACGTTGATAATATCAGAGTTGTTTCGATAAGATCAGCCTAGTGAAAATTCCTTATCTGCGCCTGCTTTGGGTAAAAAATTGATATCACGGGCCCGCGGTTGGTTAACGAAAAATTATCAATCGAAAAAGATGTCTTTAGTACCAGCTTTACTTTGCAGCACCTTTGATTATCAATTTCCAATGTATGATACGAATGCAGTTGCTCTTTACCTCGGATTTCTCAAGAGTGCGTATAGTGTTCGTTGCTGTCCCCGGAGAGTAATCAAATGTCACTTAATCAAAGATCGAGATTAACTGCAGCCAGGCCTTGGAACTTGCAATATAATTACCGTTAATGTTCGTTTTTGCTTTTTCAAGCGTTTGGCAGTTTGCAAATCGACAAAGATGCGGTGCGAAATTTCTTGTCCTATAGGATATAAATGTCGGATCTAAGCAGCAGATAATAATTATATGTACTGCTAGATATAGACGTAACAAACTTTAACAAGAACCCCTGGGTATTTCACTTCTAGATTATACTGGATATGATCTCTCTATGAATGCAAAGATAGTACAATGTCACAAAAAACAAGGCCGTTTCGATGCAAGACGTGGATGATTGTGTCCCCTTGCGGTATACCGTCTGTGGCAGTGATTAATATTAATGTGGTTGAGTAACTGCGCTAGCTGTATCTATTAAGTCCAAAATCACTAGTAACGGGACTACTGCTATAGCTGTAGCTGTTATATTATGTTGATTGTTCTCTCGAATCAGTTATATCCGTTGAACTGGTTATAAACTTGAAAATTTTCCACACTCCGAGCTTTTATAATAGTTGCAAAGTTATGGTCGAGCACATGAGTCCATCACTCAAATTGTTACTCATCGACATCGAGAGCGTGGAAGGATTTTCTGGCATGTGAAAAAATTACAAGCTCACGCCGCCGGTAGCGAAAAAACCTTCATTTGGTCAGTTATAATTGGCTGGAACGAATATATGTCGCCTTGACCATCATTATGTGCTTTTTGGAGCATAACCATAAGTTTTGATGATCAGATGGCTTCTTTCAAAAGACAGACATGTCAAAATCAAGATCAGATCTCCAAGAAGTATAATTATGTGTCTTTGACACATTTCAAGATGCTTGCTTATGGTGTGATAATTCCCCCGGAATTTCAATCAATAGGACTGCTGTGTAGGCGAAATTTTCCCCTTTTCCATTAGCCGTGCAGCAACTTTTTTTAATGTGAGTTGATACGGTTTAACGGTTTGAGCAACACTGGCTTTGTCAGATGCACACCGAACTAGAGGGAAAATGTTTTGTAATTAATGCACGCCGCGTATAAGACAGCATAATGTACTGGCTATATTATCGATCTTTAAGTGAAGTTACTACAAACAGTATTGTTAACCTCCATATTTATCTGTATACAGAGTAACTTATAATCTGGACAACGTCGTTGAATCTTAATTGTTATTTACATCTCAGTGCAGCCGCGTGCTCACTGCTCTCTCGAGTCTCTCTGCAGCTATCAATGAAAGCTGGCACAACTGACAACTACACGTCGTAGTAGTATATTATTCTGATCTACGTCGACCAATCATATTGCAACCGATCTTGATCCCGCTAGATGTATTGGAAAATTTGTTTATATTCTTGTGCTCTTGCAGTGATTGATATGATCATTAGGTGATGATAAACAACGTCATTTATGATTTGAAGTACTGCTTCATATAACCGTCACAGATCTTTCCACTATACATGGTACTAGTTCGGCCCTGTAAACCGTACTTTGAGGTTTCAAGGCTACGTGGTCGAAGTTCATGTGAATATCTTATATATAATTGATGCCAATTCGGATGACGTAAAAAAAAACGGTGATCAGAACCCTGTGACATGGTATTTGTTACAGCTTAACTGCAGATTATCGTCCTATTACAGCTATACTGCAATAGGTCTATAGGCCATGATGCACACGCCTAATACTGAATATAATTCATGTTCTAATTAGGCATCATGAGTCGTATTACTATTACATCAAACTGAAAAACTCTGTACTATAAACCTAAGCTGGCCGGCAGCAAGATCTTTTTAATTAAAGCGCATGAGTGCCTGGTATAATTGCAGGCAATTACAGCCAAAATATGATCACAAGTCCCGATTAGCTGATACCGGCCTGCTGCATCTTCAGCTATTAATTATAATAATCAATATTAGCTAGCTGCACGTCATGCATTGCTGCGCCAGCTTGGTTGATAAGGATATCAACTGCTTCATACTCATATTACGGTTCAATTATATACCTTTAGTAATTAATAATGCTTGTGAATCATCAGTTCAGATATACCGTTATAACTTGACCTAATAGCATCCTCTCCGACTTCACTAGTTGCCAGTTAATGAGCTAGCTCCACAAGGATTGTAAGTTACTAGTGAGATATACATGGTCTGGGTGAGTTATAGCTAAATACTTGTTTATATTATACGGTTTTTGTTAACAACCAAATATCAATTATTCAGAGTAGCACTAGCGTTTAATATCGATTGTGCTGGCGCCGAGCTTTTTTGGTTTGTCGACATGTTCTAGTGTATCGACTAATCTGTATAGCTATTAACAGAAATCTGTTAGCCACACAGGAGTCAAAACCAACCCTATAATCTATCCAATCAGTCGCTCTTGGATATAAACTTCGATACTGCAAATGATGATTAGTTGCGGTACCATGGACAAAACATATATCATGTAAATCGTTGTCACCGGTGTAGTTATCTCAAGCATAGAAAAATAACATGGCCGTAATTGAGCTGTAATTACAAGTATCACAGGGTAATCATGAGTGTTGGTGTGAAGCTCACACTTGCAAATTTACATCTAATTCAGAAAGAGACCTTATGATCAGATATATCTAGATGGTGTCGGTTATGACTGACCAGTATATGATATTCAATTTGCACCATCTTCAAATTCAATAAAGGCTCTGTGCGTACTGAACATATGATATTACAAATCAATGGTTATGCATCTTTAATGGTATTCGAATGATACTGTAGTGAGACTTTCTGATTGCTCTAAATCATCTTGGACCCAAGACATGATGAACAACAAGCTTCGAGCAAGTGCCGCTCCTCTAATTCCGTAAGTTTCATCATTTGAGTCCAGAATAAGGTATTGAGCCCATCATCACACGAGAAAGAGAAAATGGTTATCATCAGATCACTTTATTGGACACCCTTTTCTCACACCTGCCAACAAACAGGAGGTGACACTCGACACACTTCTGAGCAAAGGGTAAGCATGGCACTCTGAATCAAAGTAAACAGGTAAGTAGTTAGTGATCTGTGATTCCAGTACAGTAGTCACATGAGCTGACTGGAAGAGCAGAATAACCTATAATACATAACAGCACACTGGACAGCTCGACAATGAATGATAATAAGTATGTCTTAAAGACACAGCTGATCGATGAGAGTCTGAGTTTGTTCTGTTTGTTTTTTGCTATCTTCCTTTGATTCTTGGTCTTTCTTCAAATCTTCTTTCATCATTAGCGGTTTGAGGGAAGAAGACAAAGTTTTATTAGCCTTTGCCTTGGATTTACCTGCGATTGCTGCTGCATTCACTATCTCTGAAAGATCTAGAGCATTGGACGCAAATACTTTTGAATGAATTGACTTAGCAGCCTTCTTAGAAACTTTATTCGGCTTTCTAGATAGAGAAGCTTGCTTGCGGGCTGACTTTTGTTTTGAAGCCATTTGTTTGCTGTAGTAGGCTCGGATGCTGTCTAGTTTCCACAATGTTTTATGCCTTTCAGCTGTTGATGACGAAGGGTTCCCCTAAAGGTTAGTATCTCACTTAGATGTAAATTTTTTACTAGTTAACAACTTAACTGCACGGCGCCATCAGGCGTATTATGTAAGCGACGATAGCTTCATTAGTCATATGAACTATTCAACAGTCAACAACGTCAAAACAACAAGTAATTCATCGTAGTACGATAACTTTGATTCGGCTCCAGTCCCTGTTTTGCAAACGACTCACAAGAACTTATAAGAGTCACCAACTATTTGCTTCTAATTGGCCATTTGCTAGCTTGAATGTCTTCATATGATCATGCAAGCTCTGGGTATACCCCAGGAGGCCCACCGAGCCGGTCACATCTAAACAACAACAATATTAACAACAATCGTGGTAGTATCCAGCGAAACTATAGAATAACTGAACAATCCATATTCATTGATGTCGACTTGGAGAATAGATCCATTGAGGCTAATACTACCATGATCATAGCTCCTACTGTTCCGGTTTTAAAGTACATCAAACTGGACTGCAGGCAGATGCAAATTGAATCGGTATTGGTTAATGGTAAACGAGCAGAATATATATTCGAAGATCCGTCAAAGGAAGAATACGAGAAGCTATTCGATGGCTCTGGAAAACAATCTTATATCAACAGTATCAATCAATATCATCTGTACAAGGGAAAGAACAAGAGGCTATTTGAAGGTCGCAATACTGAAGAGTTGACCATAATAATGCCAGAAAACCTGAAACTTTATCCACAAGATTCATCTGCGCCCCCAGTGATTACTCCCTATGGACATACACATACTCCTGGGAGCCATAAACCATCTACCAATGCAGAAGTGCTGTACACTAATGTTAAAGTGCGAATTGAGTACTCTATAAAGAACCCAACAATGGGTCTTCATTTTGTTGGTGGTAAAGGCTCGCACCTGAGCAAGAGCGAATGGTATGCTTATACCTCAAACTCTACATACGGTGTATCTGCTTCTTCATGGGTGCCATGTATTGATACTTTGTGGGATAAGTCTTCCTGGACTCTCGAAATTGGCGTACCCAAGACCGTTAAACAGATAGGTATGTCAAGAATAATTGGTTCAAAGCAGTCGAACCTGCTTCAAGATGACTATGAAGAAGATGACGATAGCTCGGAAATATCAGTCATCTTCGGCGACTTTTCCGGTCAAAAAGAGAGTGCGCATCCTGTCGATCTGGCTAAGAAGACAGTATCTATTGATCTGTATAATCCTACATCGGCTCATCATATTGGATTCGTTGTTGGCCCATTCGTTCAGACTCAGCTAATCAGTCTTCAAGATGAAGAGCTGTCTAAGGAGAAAGATACATCGGCAGTTCCGACCTCAGTCTACGCACTGCCGCATAACACTCAAACAGCTCTGAACTCTACTATTTTCATGCAAAAGGCCCTGGATTTCTTCTCGAAGGAGTTTGGCTCCTATCCTAACGCAAGTTATGCTTTGGTGTTCATTAAAGATCTTGAGGTAGATTATAATGGATTTTGTGGCTTTACGATACTAAGTGATCGCCTTCTCTATTCATTAACAGAGATTGATCCAATGTTTGAAACATCGTTTGCGCTTTTGGCATCATTAGCAGAACAATGGTCCGGTATTTACGTTGTGCCAAGTACCTACAACGATATGTGGATCACTGTCGGTATTGCTCGTTATATGGCATTTCAATTCATAAAAGAGTTAATGGGACTGAATGAGTTTAAATATAGAGTGAAAAAGAATGCAGAACTTATTTGTGAGATAGATGTCGGTAAGGATCCTCTGTCGAATCCACAGTTTGGGTTTCCCCTCTATTCCGAAGATCTTGATTTTATTATGCTGAAATCTGCAATAGTACTTCATATTTTGGATAAGCGTATGACGAAACAATCGTTCGGTCTATCAAGGGTATTTCCTAAGATATTTCTTCAATGTATGTCTGGAGATCTACCAAATGGAAGTCTAAGTACTTATCATTTCCAGCATGTTTGTGAAAAAGTCAACCACAATAGACTTGACACATTCTTCAAGCAATGGGTACATGGAACAGGTGTTCCGATTTTCATGGTAACACAGAGATTTAATAAGAAACGAATGTTCATTGAGATGGGAATCAGACAAGTACAGGGACAAGAGCCCTCCAAGCTAGAACCACAAAGTGACAGTTTCATAAAAGAGTCCATACATGCTATCAACACCGAGAACGCAGGAAAACGCCAGACACACCAACTTTTCACTGGTCCCATGACTATTCGAATTCATGAAGCCGATGGCACGCCTTATGAACATATCGTTGACCTTAAGGAGGGATTCACAAAGCTTGATATTCAATACAATACGAAGTACAAGCGTCTTAAGCGCTCCCAGAAACAGATTAGATCTGAAAAAGAGGCGAAGGAGGCTGCTGAAGAAGATGATCACATACTCTTGCACTGCTTGGGGGACAACCTACAAACCGAAAAAGAGACGCAGGATTGGAAATTGACAGATTGGTCTAAGGAAGAAGAAGTCAAGATGACTAATGAAGCATTTGAGTGGATTCGAATTGATGCTGACTTTGAATGGATTTGTAAAATTCACCTCAATCAACCAGATTACATGTATGCTTCGCAGCTACAACAGGATCGTGATGTCGAAGCCCAGCTTGATTCAATTGGATATTTCAAATCATCGACACCATCGCGAGTTTACTCTTCTATCTTATTGAGGACATTGATGGATTCAAGATACTACTATGGAATAAGAGTTGAAGCAGCTCTATCGCTGGCTAGTCTAGCTAAGAAGGAAGTTGGATGGATAGGTAAGGACCACCTTTTAATCGCTTTTCAGAGACTTTTCTGTTTTGAAAAATTACCAATCCCTCTCCCTAACGACTTCTCTGACTTCCCGACATACTTCATCAAGAAGGCTATATTGTATGGACTGGCAACAATAAGAGATGAGGATAACAGATGTCCTTTGGATGTCAGACGACTAATACTGTCCGCTTTGAAACACAATCAGAATCTCGGCAATGCTTTTAGTGACTCCCATTATGTCTGTCACCTGTTACACTGTCTTGCACTGTCCATGAGTTCCACTACTTCATCGGTCACCGATTTGAACGACGAGGAGAAGAGCTTCCTCTCTGATGCCCTGGGTGAGATATCGAGGCAGCAGAAGATGGATGAATGGACGGTTGGGAGCGACATTAGTGTGACTGCGCTTCGGGAAAAACTACGTCTGAAGAGAAATGGCTTGATCGATGTAACGCCACAAGAACTCTTGGAGAGGACGAGACCATCATACTCTGTTGACATGAGAATTGTAGCCTTTAGAGGTCTGTTTCAAAAGGGTGCACTCAAGAATGCTGCCATATTGAAGTATTTCTTCCTGTGTCTTACTTTCGAACAGTCGTCCTACTTTAAGAATGGCTTACTGAAAGCCTTCGCTCAAAGTCTTGGAGAGGAACTTGTATATGGAAGCTCTAATGATTTAAATGAAGAAGAACTGAGTCGTGAAATTGATATCGAATCTGAACTTGCTGATGCAAGCACTGGACTTATCGTAATTGAAGAGGAAAATTCTGCAGCCTTCGAATCAAGAAGAGATGCAGCTTCACGTTCTACGCTGAGTGGGGCTATTGGGCTTTTGAGAAGACGTTATAATCAGTATCATCCTTTAAAACAAGAACTATGGGATGCAGCCCGGAACCCACTGATGAGCAGCCATGAGAAAAGAGATCTGTTTGACATAATTTCAGTGATATACCCAGCGTATGATTCACTCCCTGTCACGTTAATGATGCCGAGAGAGAAGAGAGTTGTGGCCATACGTCATAGTGGTGGCAATATTATCATGAAGAGAAAGGGATATTTCAAGATCTCACTATTGAAGAAAGCTCCACGTACTCTGAAACTGACGGATTCTTCTAAAAAGAAAACTATCAGTAAGTCGGGCAAACTGAAGATAGACCGAGCTATTGGGCATCAAATAATGCGTAAGGGGTCCGAGCCATTGCGTTTTGTGAAGATAAATTACAGGGATTCACACGTCACTGTATCGTCAACTCCAATTTTCTCGAAGAAAGTGAAAGTGAAAATCCCTTCCAAGATGTTACAGGCTATCTCCGAAGGTACTATCCATTATGACTACACCTCTTCTAAGGCCAGCACTTCATTCAAGCTCTCGCAGGTATCAGTGTCTCGCCCGAACAATGAGCCTACGGTTACCAAGCCGAAACTGAAGCTCAAGCTGAAGCTCAATCACGATTGAATAAAGGTATAACCCAATATTATCTTTTCTCTGCTCCCATCATCTAGGGTACAAGGCGTAGAATTTTTAATGTTGTCTTCCGACGCGGTTCTCGCACGCAGTTAAATTGTCCGTGTGTGTGAGTGTGTTTTTTTTTTGCGAACCAGTTTTTTTTTTTTTTTTGGTTTGATTTGATGAGACGTTTGCCTTCTCGTAGTACGCTAATCATTTTCATCTTTAATTCATCTATCAACGACCGCTACGTCTACGAGACAACCAATTCAATAATTCCACCTGATTACTGCCACCTGATTACTGCCACCCATTCCATACTTGATCCACTCTTTGCTAGACTGGAGCTACAGGAAGTGAATTGAGACTTCTCGGCTTCTAAGGGACAGTTTCGCATACAGCATGATGCGTGCTAAACGTCACAGTAGAGCGGTCAATGCTAGTGGCTCTGATGATCTCGCTGGAAAGCACACTGAATCGTCAAATAAGAGAGCCAAACCAAATACCAGAACTTCCCAACGGCTCCCCAAGAAAGAAAACCAAGACCAAGATCAATTAAACCAACACATATCCGGGACTCGCAGAGACCAACCCGAGGATCGTGATAACTCCCATGTATATCAAGAAGAACGCACTAATCTTGATGGGATACCACTCCTTGGGAAACTTAGCGCTAATCACATGTTATTGAGCTCTGAGCTTTTCCATTTGCAGCAGTTTACTTCTCTGGTGACCTGGGATCCAGAAGCTCCTGCTTCGAACTACTTCAGGGATTTCATAAAGAACGAGTTGGACATTTGGAGTGATATACCCAAGAGTTCTGCTAAGACAGCATCGCACAATCCACGTCCATCTAGACACAGCTTAAGAACAAGCACTGATCCTTTGAAGCAGAAAGTGGACAGCTTCCAAGCACAATTCATGAAAGAGACATTCAACCCCTCAAGATATTATGAGGAACGCATCCCCCAGGATAAGCACAATCTGGGAGGCTCACCAGTGATAACATCACGCCATACTAGCAATTCTCTAGTAGACTCTGATGAATTATATGCAATAAATGTCTCCTCGAATAGTCGTAAGAGACATCACCGAGATGGGTGCGATGATTTTTCCGCAGACACTAGTCCCGAGCTCAAAGAAGCTAAGCCCTTCTTCTCAGGTTCAATTCCAAAAATAAAAATCAAGCTTTCACTTCCAGACGCAACCGTGACAGCTCCTGAACACATCGGAACACCGCGTTTTGACTCGTTAGAGTCCTATTTAAGTACGTATAGATCGCTGGATGATGATATCACATTGGAAGAGTTTGACCGCGAGGTTCAACTCAAGAGAGACCTCAAAAACCAGATACAGCAAGCCGTTGCCAACGATATTCTAGATATCGACGGTGAGTTCAACATCTTTAAAGTTGTACCGTCGGCCTCCTTCAGAGATCCTTTCAAAAATAAATATACTCATCGAGACCACCTTGTGGGCCAGGCCGTGCATCTTTCCAAGCTTGTAGGCGACTCCAGGAAAGCTCGCATCCAAAGAGCCCGAAAAGTTGCTCAGATGGTCGATGCTCATTTCAAAAGACTAGTGGGAGCTGAAGAACGTAAGAGAAAAGAAGAAGAAAAACGTTTGAAGGCACTGGCAAGAGTGGCTGTTCAATCAGTCAAAAAGAGATGGACGTTAGCAGAAAAGGCTTATAGAATACTGAAAAAGCAGGAAGCCGAAGAGCTCAAACGTATTAAGGGAAAGGAACATTTGAGTCAAATGCTAGAACATTCAACTCAACTTCTAGAAGCACAATTCACAAAGCAGGGTGAGCAAAATGCAACGGACGAAAGTGATGTTGAATTGATTGGATCTCCGCGCTCACAGAATCTCCAAGACATCGACGATTCGCAGCTTACAGTCGATCAGCTGAGGGCAAAATATGGACATTTGGAAGATATGGAACTCGAAGAACTCAGTGAAAGTACACAAGAGAGCAAGCCTATTTCAGATCCCGAAATTGGCGACCAGACTAGCGGGCCTGAAAATGACCAGGGTATTGCTACACTCCCAAAGGAGGAATATGACCCCATGTTAGACAGTGATACTTCTTTAACATCAGACTCTGATGATGATTTGATGAGCTCGAGCGAATACGACTCAACGGAAGAACAAACCCCACAGCCAAGCGCTCTTTCATCTCTTTTTGCCACTTCGAAGGCGGATGATGCAGATGACTTTGACTATTCTAGCCAATCAAGGGAAAACCCTGACGATGAAGATTTAGCAACTGCAGAGCAAAAGAGTCGTTCCTCGTCAACTGTGAACTCTGCCTCTGAACCTTCAACTGATGTGGCTGATGGAGGCGTCGTCGATGTACCGACCCCTGATGTTTTACTGAGAGGTGACTTAAGATCCTACCAAAAGCAGGGTCTGAACTGGCTGGTGAGTCTGTACAACAATCATACAAATGGTATCCTCGCTGATGAAATGGGTCTTGGAAAGACTATTCAAACCATTAGTCTGATATGTTATCTTGCTGTGTTCAAGGGCGTCTGGGGCCCTCATCTCATCATTGTTCCTACATCTGTCTTGCTCAACTGGGAAATGGAGTTCAAACGATTTGCACCAGGGTTTAAGTTGATGGTATATTATGGTTCACCCCAGCAGCGTAAGGAGAAAAGAAAGGGATGGAACAAGCCTGATACATTTCACGTCTGTATTACATCATATCAGCTTGTTTGTCAAGATCAACAAATATTCAAGAGGAAGAAATGGAAATATATGATTTTAGATGAGGCGCATAATATCAAAAATTTCAAATCAAACCGTTGGAATGCTCTACTGAACTTCAATACAGAGAATAGACTCTTGATCACTGGAACACCGCTTCAAAATAATATCATGGAATTGTGGTCTCTTTTATACTTTCTCATGCCATCCTCAAAAGCCAACAAGGCGATGCCGGCCGGATTCGCCAATCTGGAAGATTTCCAACAATGGTTTGGAAAGCCTGTCGATAAGATCATAGAGGGCGGAAATAACCAAGAAGTTGATGACGAGTCAAAGAACACTGTTGCGAAGCTGCATCAGGTTCTGAGACCGTATCTCCTTCGTCGTCTAAAGGCTGACGTCGAATCACAAATGCCGGGGAAGTATGAACACGTTGTTGTATGCCGGCTCTCAAAAAGACAGTACAAGCTATATCATGAGTATCTTGCTAGGAGTGAGACCAAGGACATGTTGAAAAATGCTAACTACATCTCCATAATTAACTGTTTGATGCAGCTGAGGAAGGTTTGTAATCATCCGGATCTTTTTGAGGAGAGACCAATATTGACGTCTTTCGCTATTTCAAGCTCTGTTGCCTCGAGATATCAAGCAATAAACGGGTCAGTTCTGAAACTTTGTTCGACCGCTAACACTACTGTTGATCTGGATATGCTCAACCTCAACTTTGCGCGATTCGAAAAAGATGGTTTGAACACATTCGAAACATCCAGTAGCAGGTCTTTGAAGGCAGCTGCAGATTTACAGAGTCAGATTGAAATTCTTGAATCTCAAACGACAGGAGAATATACACGTAGCTACTGTGACATCAAAGCATTCTATGACTATAAGCTATACTCTCAAAAGAAAGAACTTTCTGGTCATCTGTCTCACATTTTATATCTCAACGATTTGAAATGCAATAAAACACCAATGTATGGCTCGAATCTTCTGTCAATGATAAACGTTTATGAGCCTGTTTTGAGTGGCATGCATGCTTCAGAGGAACTCATCAAGCCCTTGAAAAGCAGGATCTTACTATCGAAAGATCATGTTGACCGTTTCGCTTTCGTGACTCCTGCTGCTGTTGCTTTGGATATGAAGGAACTTGTCTTCCCGAAGGAGCTGATCTCCGATGTGGCTTCGAGCAAACTAGAGACTGAAAACATATTTTACCCAGTACAGACTAAGCTCTCTATCCAATTTCCAGACAAGAGATTGTTACTTTACGATTGTGGTAAACTTCAAAAGCTATCGAAGCTATTACAGGATCTGAAAGCAGATGGACACCGTGCCTTGATCTTCACCCAGATGACTAAGGTGCTGGATGTTTTGGAACAGTTCTTGAATATCATGGGTATCAGATATATGAGATTGGATGGTGCTACTAAGATTGAAGATCGTCAAATATTGACAGAAAGGTTCAACTCTGATCCAAAGATTATGGTTTTTATTCTCTCCACGAGATCCGGTGGACTGGGTATTAATCTGACAGGTGCAGATACCGTTATCTTCTATGACTCCGACTGGAATCCAGCAATGGACAAGCAATGCCAAGATCGTTGTCATCGTATTGGCCAAACTAGGGATGTGCATATATACAGATTTGTATCAGAATATACCATTGAATCTAACATTTTGAAGAAGGCGAATCAAAAGAGACATTTGGATAATGTGGTGATTCAGGAGGGAGCTTTCACCACTGATTATTTCAGTAAGCTTTCTGTGAAAGATCTCTTGGGCGACGAAGGTGGCGAGAACATGGATGCTGCCAAACCTCTATTTGGAGACTCTGTCAAGCTGGATAATGTTCTAGCACAGGCGGAAGATGAAACCGACGCCAAAGCCGCAAAGGAGGCAATGAAGGAAGTCAATCTGGACGATATGGACTTTGAGGAGACCGGGGTGCAAGAACAGCACAGTGAAATTGTTGGTCGTGAGGACGAGGGTGTTGGTCACATTGATGAGTATATGATACGCTACATTGCAAATGGGCATTATTACGATTAATTACGTCATTCGGTAAATATAAATTGTATTATAGTAGTACAGTGTATACATGTGTAAGAGTCCAAAAGAAGAGTAGATTCACTTCCCGCTAGTCGGGACCCAGTGCCATAATTACTGTATACACGGAGCGTCTTCGAATCAAGGGGAGTTCAAGCCTTGCTTTGAGAGCCGATGAAATCTAGATAAAGTGTAAGTGGGTCGTAATTAAGCTTTCTCAGAAAGATCTGGCCGTAACAAAAGGAATAAGGGCGGGCTTAAGGTTCACGGTCACCAAAAAAAAGCTGGCAGATGCGAGGTGTCGCGGTCGGATTCATATCTCAGAAAACAGGAGCTATTA
>JAJLRR010000057.1:54542-67921 GCA_030567175.1 Williopsis lachancei
CTATTATAACTGCTGGTTGCAGTGTGTTTTAGTGCAGTTTTTTTGGCTGACTTAAGCACGGTTGGTTAATTTTTTTTGACCCGTCTAAATAAAATCTTTTCTGGTTTTTAGTGTGCTCTCTCTCTCTCCTCCAACAAAAAAAAAGTCCTTCCTTTAAAAAAATAGCAAGAAGAACTTATAGCACACCTCCGCTCCTTTACAAGCTCACAACTGATCCATATAACATCTTGAACGAATTAGCTGGTACATAAGCTTGCTTACCAATTTTCTGAGAACTTTCTACATCTTCAAGAAGCTCACCATATATCACTTGAGAAAGCCACCACTTTGTTAATTGTCAGTACCCGACCTCCAACGTCTCACACTCACATCAACAAGGAAGAAATATCTGAATTGAAGAACTGACAGCCTTTTTCATAGCGTTGTTCCTGTTCTTTTTGTGTTTTATACGTTCTGTTTTGTCTTTTGTTTGACTTTTAATTGTTTTTGCTCTGTCCCTGTCTCTCTCTCTCTGTCTCTACTCCTTGGTTTACTACTGCTGTTCATTTCTTCAAACGTCTGCTTGCAATTCTAATTCGTTTCACTTGATTTCCAATGTCATTCAACTTTCCACAGTATCAGCAACCAAGCTCTCAAGTAGTTGGAAACCACGAGATGCCACAGGCATCTCAACAGCGTTCCACTTATGGTTTACGTAACTCCTCTTCCCAGTTGTGGATGGGTGAGCTCGACCCTTTCTGGGACGAAAACTTCATCAAGGCTATTTGGCAGTCATTCGGATTCCACGAGGTCAATGTGAAGATAATCAAGGACTTCAAAACACCTCAGGGTTACAACGCTGGCTATTGCTTTGTTGAGTTTCCAAACTTGGACCTAGCTTCGAGTGCGCTCTCTAAAAACGGATCGCGTATCCCAAATTCAAACAGAGTGCTTAAGCTGAACTGGGCTTCTGGCCCTTCTGGTTCCTCACGCAACAGCAACGAGATATCCATATTTGTGGGTGATCTATCTCCAGATGTCACTGACTCCATTCTTTACGAGTTCTTTGGCTCAAAGTATCAGTCTGTTTCCGGAACCAAGATCATGGTCGATCAGCAGACAGGTCAATCAAAGGGGTATGGGTTTGTCAGATTCTTGGACGAAGAAGACCAGGTTAGAGCTTTGGTGGAGATGCAAGGCGCTGTCATTTCTGGTCGTCCTATTAGAGTGTCAACTGCTGTTCCAAAGAATCGCCAACAACCTTTACAACTGCAGCAGCAACAGCAGTTTCAACCAAGATTCCAACCTCAGCTGTCTCAATACTCTCAGCAAGCTCCTGGCCAGTATGTATCTCCGCATCAGTCTCAACAACACTTGCAACAACAACACCCGCACCAACAGCAACAGCAACAGCAACCTCAATTTCAGCAAACCATAGTTCAAACTCCGCAGACTCAACAAATCTTAAGCTCGTTAGACTCGCAGATCCAGCCTCCCATCAACCAATTTACTGATCCAAATAACACGACTGTGTTTATTGGCGGGCTGAGCTCGATTGTTACCGAAGAAGACTTGCGTCTTTACTTCCAGCCATTTGGTGATATCACCTATGTTAAGATTCCTGTCGGTAAAGGTTGTGGATTTGTTCAATATACCACAAGGGCCTCTGCAGAGCTTGCAATCTCCAAAATGCAGGGCTATCCTATCGGTAACTCTCGCATCAGATTGTCTTGGGGCCGTTCCAACGCTAATCCAAAACCTGTTCAGCATAAGCCTCAGCCTGAGATGCCATTGTTGTACGGGTTCCAGCAGCAACATCTTGCTCCTCAGATCCCTCAACAAGGTCTTATTCCAGGACCAACTGCAGAGTATCCTCCTCAAAACATGGTCCCTAGCGCACAATTTGCACAAGACGCTAGTGAAGGTGTCGATGGCACCAGACTGAATCAATTGTATTTGGCTGCCCGTGATGGAAGATTGGACGCAATTGATTCAAACTCAAATGGGTACATCTTCGCTTGAGCTCTTGCCAGGCTGTCTCAGTCATCTGTTTTGTCCACCTTTCTGTATGGCTTCCAACGAAGTTATAAGCTCTAACGGTCTGTACCAGAGGACGATCGTTCTTTTGTGTGTTCTTTTCTTACAGCTTTATCATCCACCTTTCATACTCAGTGTTTTTTTTTCTGTTCTGTCATATGTGCCTTATCCTTTTATTCCCAATTTGTTTACCATATTTGTTTGTTCCATAAAAGTAATAGCCATTCATCATCTATACCGTTCTGTTTTTGAATTTTATCACTATTTGTTTTTCCTCTGCTGATATTATCGTCTTCATCGTCTCATCGCCATCATTACCATAACTACAATCACAATTACAATTTTCAATCATTATATCATTATATCATTATATCATCATATCATGACTTTCTTTATCTAAACTATCATCAATATCATTACCGTGATCATCACCATGACTGCTTTATAGTCAGCATATCCCTTATGATCATACTTAACATCTCTTTAAGCTGATCTTTATATGATTTCGAGTATGTACCACCTTGAGTGATAATAGATACTTCATTATATATCAAAATGTAGTAGTGTGGCTGTTTATAATTCACTCGCGACTAGTAATTCATGTTGCAGGTTGGCTGTACGCTCTAGTTCAGTGAAAGACGTGACATTTGTCATATAATTGGTGCCAGTGTAATATTCTTAACGCGCCGGAGCATGCATGAATTGGTGATGACATGATAATTACAGTTTATCGTCGAATGGACGTTGACTGATAAATAGATGTTTCATATATAGTTCAATAAATATTAGTTCGATAAATAATTTGATAAATAGTTTAATAAATAGTTTAATAAATAATGGGAGTCTAAGAAGAATCCGATGTGATAGTTAAACAGTACTGTAGATGACAGATCACAGATAATTGACAAGTATCAATAAGTGGTATCAATTCTCATGCCATACAAATCGGCCTCCTCTGGTGTTCTTGCTCCAAAGTCTTTTGAAAGGCCATCAGGATATTCTCTTGGTACTGCACGACGTTCGGGATAGAAGAAGAGATACATGATTCCGCTAAATGCACCAAGGCCAGCAAAGAAGTATAACTGCCATCTGACAGCAGTAGAGTCCGAAACAGTATCGTAATAATGAGGAGACCATAAGTTCAGTATGTCATCGTCTGGGTGTAGAGCTTGGCCAATATTACGGCGATTTTGAGGGTCATCCCATGTTGCATCAGGATCTCTCTTATAGTAAAGTTCTGGTTCCACCGTTGGGTATTCATCCGCAGCAACTTCTCCTTCAGATTTCACAGATGAAATTGCTGTCGCATGGCTCGATGACGATTGAAAACGGCCACCATATGTCATTGCCAAAGCAAGCTTCTGACCAAAAACAATATTGGTCTTACCGGAACTAACAGCTAATCGACGGTACATAAACATTTTGCTTTGTTCAGTGATCTTCTACCGGAGCTTTCACGTCTCCAGATTGGTTCAAGGGGGTTGAATTTCTTGATACTCCGAAAATGAAGCAATTGAAGGTCCATCAACTCACCCAGACACCACACTTGGAAATCTTAATCTGTAGTAGTCCAGAAAAGGCCATACGTAAATGTGTGGTCCACAGTCATTTATTACTCATGTACTCAGCTTATAGAATAGAATGAACTTCAGAAGAATATTGATGAATCATAATTCATGGCACAATATTATGAATTCGTGTGGCCTCAAGAGTCGCTCTAAAACTGTCAAAGTCTCCTCGGACGTTTCCATTCACTTGCTCCCATATATAGTGCTTTAGTATAACCTTGATCTTCAACTGAAGTAGTAGAGACGTTGACAAATTTACAATATTGGCTACAGATATGTGTACAAACAGATCACTATAATTTGCACACTGATGGCTATTTCTGTATGACGTTTGATCAGTATATATGAATATTATGTCACTACTTAACACTTGTGTACAGATCACAATCAACCATTTTTGTTCTCCAAACTAGACAGCACTCACTGCTAGCTCTTGGCACAGTTCAAGGACGATCATGATCCTCAGCGGCTTGGACAAGTTCCTGGAGGCTCAAGTTCTGGACCATTTCCAGCAGTCTTGCATCGCTTGCTGTAGACTCCAAGTATCTACTGTCAATGAAATCTTCGAGCATTTCCACGTTACCAACTTTTGGAGGCAGTATATCGTATTCAAAGACTTCATTTTGATCCCACCACTCCTGTGGAATCTTAGCCATCACTTTACCCTCATCAGACAGTATTGCAAATCTTATAAAGTTGAGTGGTACTTCGGAGTCTTTTAAGATTGGTTTCAAAGACTGCTTCGCTTTAATGAGCTCAAGCAAAGTGTCGTGGAGGAAGGTTCTCACTTTTGTTTCTCGCCAAATGCTTGGTGCCTGTAAAAGATAAGAAACAGTCTCGCATTCCAGTCCTGATCCAACCTCGAACAACGAGTAATCATTCACAGGTATATCGGCTGCTAGCCCAATGGCATCTAGTAGCTTGTACCCTGTGTATGGGAATGAGATAAATGCATTCTTCAACGATTCTTTCGCTTTCGATTCTTTTCCTGAGAGAAATAAGGCCAGAGCCGATGAGTACGCTAAACCGGGTGTAAGCCATTGAGCATAAGTTTTGACTAAAGAGCTGTCAACGAAATCGATCAGCCACTGGTATTCACCTGCCAAAATAGCGTAGAAGTCTATAAAATACCTCACACCAAATGGGTCTTCATCTGGGGATAATGACAAGAGTAGTTTTGCATAGGTAAATGCTGTAAAGAACGTTCCCTTCTTAGTCAAGACTTGAATATATCTAAATATGGCCAGGTAGAATTGTCTGTTCAAATAGTAATTGAAAGGCAGCCTTGAAAGACCACCGCAAAGGTCAAAAGATTGAGAGAATGCCCTATCAAATGCGAATAAGGCCCTTTCCACAAGACCGTTTGAATTGGATTTATCACCCTGTCTTATAAGTATAAGAGCTGTCTGTAAAATGGACTCAACATGATATGGATTCTTAGCCAAGATTTGTGCCACTGTCTCATGATTCGGCATAAGAACTACTGAAGAGAAGAATTGTGAGTTGACTTGTTGGGATGAAGCAGATCTTGTAAGTTTGAAATACCTGATGCCATAAGAGAGCTCTTTTTGAACATCATCTCGTACAACCTCGGTCCAGTCCTCAGTAGATGCCAGTCTATCACTGACCAGGTCGGTAGCACTCAGTTCTTCCATCGTCATCTCTTTTGTCTGTGTTGGTATCCAGTCATCTCTAATTTTCGTGAGAATCAATTTTCTTGATGTGCCAGGAATAGAGCGCCTATCACGGCCGCCCCACCCTCTTACAATTCTTGCCATCCTTTTGATCTGTTGTAACTGCTCCTGCGGGATGGATGTTGATGTTGTTGAGTCAGCATCTTCTATTGCCTCTTGTGATAGCTTTCCAAAGAGCTTCTTGAACTCGTTATCCGGGTCTAGGTCCTTTGGGTCAATCTTCAAAAGAAGAACAGCCTTCGACTGCTCTTTAGGTGTGAAAAATCTGAAGGAGCTGTCTAAGATGAGGTGTGTTGTTCCTTCATCGGTATCTTCTTCTACCTCATCGCTTGAAATGGTTTCTGGTGTAACATTATCAGGAATCGTCCCGTACTCTTTCAGTATATCATCAAAATCGTCAGTTTGGTCTCGCGTCTGCTCATTTGAGCCTTTTTGTTTGGCTTTGGCTTTACTCTTCCTTTTGTTCTTTGTCTTTCGACTGCTTAGTTTAGTGTGCGAGTCCTCAGGCGAGCTCGAGCTCTCTTCAGTTATGACATTGTTCTCTGTATCATCTGCCTCCTCATCCTCGCTACCATCTCCGTTCATCAATGCAAACAAGTTTTGGGGAGTTCTTTGGGGAGTTCTTTGGGGTATATCGGTCCTTTCTGTGCTCTCATTTCCCAGGTCAAGTCCCAGCTTCTCGAGCTCATTGCCCCTTTGTCTTTCTAATCGCCTTAGTGCCCTCGAACTCATCCTAAATCAACACAACCCCTTCAGTGTTGGTGGTCGACATTCAACAAATATATCAACCAGTAATTTTGGTATTCCCGCTTGAAAAATCAATATAATTTATGATTAATTCGGGCATAATAATTTGTCTGAGCTGTCGTGTATCATGTCGGTACGGACACTATGAGGAAAATACAGTTATACTCTACATTGAGGACACAAAAGCCAATGAGTTATAAACATAACAAGTGAACTTCTTCTCCCCAACTCTCTCAACTTAGTATATTATAATTCTTATAGCCAGAAAAACTGGGGCCAGCTATATAAATTATAATATGTGCCTCTGATTTGAAAAACAGATAAATTAATTAAGAAAAAAAAAATCAGTTGCCAGCTAATATTTACTCTAGGGCGAAAGAAGTTTTATCTCAATAAGAAACTACCTCAACAAGCCAGGATATGTCTTCTGAATTAAATGATTTAAGAAGAGACTTTGAGACGCCTTCGACTTATTCTACAGCAACAAAACGTCGGGTAAAGCCACAACAACAGCCAACCCTTCGGAGACATCTCCACGAAACGCATTGGAATCTTTGGAACTGGTACCGTCATATCCAATGGTCAGGAGTATCGATTACGCTGATAGCTCCTCTGTTGGCTTTCTGTTTATCCTTCAGTATCGCATGGAATCGAAATACTCTTGTGTTTAGTTATTTATATTATTGCTTCACAGCTATTTGCTTCATTGGGGGCTATCATAGGCTATGGGCTCATAGATCATTCACTGCCACGCCCGGCGTGAAACTCATATACGCTATCTTTGGGTCAAGTTGTGGACTCGGTTCGATCAAATGGTGGTGCGCGATGCACCGTGCTCATCATCGCTATGCTGATACGGAAAAGGATCCTCATTCTATCAGAAAAGGTCTACTCTGGAGTCACGCCGGTTGGCTATTGTTCAAACCTCATTTAAAAGTCAGAAACTCAATGAAGGAATGTACCGATGATGACCTAGAGAACGATAAGTTGGTCAACTGGCAGCAAAAGAACTATGTCGAGCTCATGGTGTTAACTAGCTGTCTAATACCTTGTGCTGTCTGTGGCTTACTTTGGGGTGATTATATTGGAGGGCTTCTATTTGCCGGTATTCTGAGAGGATTTTTTGTGCAACAGAGTTTGTCCTTAGTTAACTCTGTCGGTCATGTTTTAGGAACTAGACCTTATGATGATCGCAGAAGTATGAGAAACAATTGGTTTTTATCGTTTCTAACTTTTGGAGAGGGTTTCAACAACTTTCATCATGAATTTTCCGCTGACTATCGTAACGGAATTCACTGGTACGACTTCGATCCTGTCAAATGGCACATCTTTCTGATGTCCAAAGCTGGTCTATGCTCCAATCTTTATAGGTCATCAAGTGCATCTATCAACCAGTGCTTAATTCAGCAACAACAGAAATTGATAGATCGTAAAAGGTCGAAACTAAACTGGGGTATTCCAATCGAGAGGTTGCCCATCGTTTCGCCCGAAGAGTTCAAACGGTGGGCCAAGGAGGAGTCTTCACAGAGAGCTCTTATTGCAGTGAGTGGGATTGTTCATGATGTTACTCCATTCATGAACGATCATCCTGGTGGAATTGCTCTCATACGTTCCTCTATAGGTAAAGATGCAACGAGTGCTTTTAATGGAGCTGTGTACGATCACACAACCGCGGCTCATAATCTTTTGGCTACAATGAGAGTAGCTGTGCTTAGCGGTGGAACAGAACAGATCGTTTGGAAACAACAACAGCAAGAAAATAAGGATGTACCACTCAAAAGAGATACTGAAGGCCACAAAATAGTAAGAACTGGAGAACAAGCAACCATCTTGAAAACTCCTGTACGGACAGCTGGTGCTGCATAAATCGGTGTGTGACTTGAGAAAAGAGAAGTCAAATGCCAGCTTGGTATCCCATATCTACAAAAGGAACTTTCTATATTCCACTTAGCGCTAATTTTCTGGCTGCTCTGACAATTTTGGCTGCGCTCTTTTGAAATAAGCCCTTCATGAACTGAGGAATAAAAAATGGCCCTAATTGATGTATTTATTCAATAGAGAAAGTCCACATCTATGTTAAGAACTTCAGCTTTTCGTTTAAAACATGGATACCATGCGGATAGTCCCCTACTTTTCAACCGCATTAATAATATCTTGGCCAAAGTCAGTAAAGTATGGCAAGGAGAGGTTTCCGTCTGATTTGCGTAAACATTTTTGGTAAGCAGAAAATGGTTTTTTTGTTACAGCCATATGTGTTATTGTTATCCAACTGGATATAGTCACTTTATCATACACACTACTTCTAATTCGAGTATGCTACTTCCAGTAGATGCTATTTTTTCTCGTATATTTAGATTATTAGATTGCACAGCTCACGCTCTCTGTTTTGACCTACTTCAACATCAGTAAACCACCTGGTATTGATATCACTTCCGTGGCCTTCTAAATTAAGAACTTTTTTCTTACAGTCATATACTGAAATGTACGTTTAAACTAGAATAATTTCTAGTTTAATACCAAATTTTTTTCGGAATTGTATGGTAGTTCACACTAACCCAGTTGATATACATTTTCAAAGCAAACAAAAATTTGTTAGGAGAACCCTTCAGAGAGGGAGCCTAACATAGGTTTAGTCTGGTCGGTATCAGTGAGGATACAAAGGCTAGGATAAGGATATTATTAGATAGTCATAGATCATAGATTGAAGTAAGCGTGGAGACCCTTAAGGGGTCCTAATAAGATATGTAGAGAACAAAGAGGATCAGGGGCTAGCAACCTCCCTTATATAATGAGAGACACTCATAGAGTAGCTGTACCATATTAGCAGAGCAATCATAAGATGATTGCTATCTGATAAAGACAACAGCACTGATAGTGTCAGGATCAAGAATATTACCAGGTGGGGTAATATGGATACTTAGAGGGTTACCCGTTAGTCGGACAAACCACTAACAAAATTTCAATTGTGACTTCGTGGCCAAGTTGGTTAAGGCGTGCGACTGTTAATCGCAAGATCGTCAGTTCAATCCTGACCGAGGTCGTTTTTTTTGGGTTCTTCTGTTAACGTTTTTTGTTTTTTGAAGATCAATAAATCTACGACGATGCCTTTCTTGATTTTTGGCTTTGAGAACCTTTGATTGAGCTGACTAGTCTTATACTTAATATATCAGCTTAGTATAGGACAGCAGACATGGAAGAAACGGAAGCACAATTGCTTGCTAGGCATAAGAAAGAAAGAGGAGATCTTGTTGCAACTGTGACTGGATTGAAGAAACAAGCCACAAAGGGTAAGCGTAAAGAAGTTAATAAAAAATGCGCCGAACTAGAGTCGTCTATGAAACAAAGGCATGAAGAAGAGCTCAAAGTATGTTTGTATCCTTATGTGAAATGACCGGTTTACTCTGTTTCTAACACCAATTGTATAGAGATTCAAAGTGAATGACAAAGATGAAGAAAGCGAGGAAGAGATTACACCAGAGATGCTGCTAGCACAGATGGATCTCGAAGATGGATCATCAAAGGATGAGTCGAGTAAACTAACGACCCAACCTTCACAACAACCGAAAGTGAAGCGTAATAGACAGAAGGAAAGACTGCAAAGACGACAAGCTGAGATCGATAGGCAAAAGGCTGAAGCGATGGCAGAGACAGATGATGGACCAAATCTTAAACAAATCGAACAGGATAATATTGACGAATTGTGTAAATTGAAAGGGCTGTCCCAATTCGATATCAAGCCTGATGGAAATTGTCTCTTCTCGTCAATTGCTGATCAGTTATCTGTCAGTCGTGGTATAATAGCTTCTGTGCAAGATCTACGGTCAAAGGCAGTCACATATATTAGAGACCATCCAGATACATTTACACCATATTTGTTCGATGAGGAATCCATGTCAATGAAGGATTTGAATGAATACACTAAAAAGATAGAAAACACGTCTGCATGGGGCTCCGATCTTGAAATATTGGCATTGGCAATCGAATATGATTGTCCAATCTCCGTGATGATTGCAGGAAGGTCTACACTGGTTATTAATGAAGATGGAAAAAATGAGGAGCTGAAATTAGTCTACTACAAGCACAGTTACGCCCTGGGTGAGCATTACAACTCACTACGCGAGATATCAGATGATCCGGTGGATAAAGAGGATAGTTTTCAATGACTGGCTATCATAGATCACAGAATTATCGAAATATTGGGTTTGTATTTTGATTCATCACAGCGTACCAATATATAGAGATGGAGTGAAATAAAAAATACAATCATGGCGAAAAAAAAAAAAAAATCTTGCTGCAGTATTTGTATTCCAGCCATGTATCTGTAGTACAAGTATTAACATGCAGTTGCAACTGGTTTCAGTGCTCCTCAAACTATTCACGTCTGGATTAAAGGCTTCATCCTGATCTGAGATATAATTTGGGGTTTAAGGTCCTTGTGCATTCAAATATATAGTAATTTTTGAAGAGAGAACTGTTGGCCAGTGGCACCATCAAACATGATACTTAAAAGACTATTTTCCACAGCAATACCATTATTTGCTAAGAGGGTCCCCAAGTCTAAAGAAAAGTCGACATCGAATGCTATATTAGGTCGCCAATCGTCGAAACTAAGTGCTGGTATAGTTGGACTTGCCAACGTTGGAAAGTCAACATTTTTCCAAGCCATCACTAAGTCTGCCATAGGAAATCCCAATAACTATCCTTTTGCTACAGTCGAACCAGAAGAGGCTATGTATACGGTTCCTTCTCCGAAACTCGAGGAATTGGCAAAAATTTATGGAAGTGAAAATACACTACCAAGTTATTTAAAGATTGTTGATATTGCCGGATTGGTGAGAAATGCATCTAAGGGAGAAGGTCTAGGCAATAAATTCCTGAACGATATTCGTAATGTCGATGGTATATTCCACGTGATCCGTGGATTCGACAATGAGGATATAACGCACGTTGAGAATAGTGTTGATCCAACACGTGATTTAGAAATTGTTACAGATGAGTTATTATTGAAAGACTTGGAAACAGTGGAAAGTGTCCTTGCTAAGAATAAGAAGATGATGAAAAGTATGAAGCCCAACGATCGTAAGATCTATGAAAAGGAGAATTCTGTGCTTGAAAAGCTCAATGATTTGCTTTTGGAGAGCGGACGTCTGTTGAACAATTCGAACTGGACAGAAGATGAGATTGACGTCATAAATAGACATAAATTTCTAACGGCTAAGCCAACTGTGTACCTTTTGAACGTTTCGGAGGAAGATTTCAAAAAGGGAACAAATAAGTACTTAGAGGCCGTACAAGAATGGTTAAAATCCAACTCACCAAAAGAAGCACTCATTATGTTCTCTGCTGATCTCGAGCATGCACAATTAGAAAGCAAAAGCCGTAGTGAAATCATTAACGAGATGGTTATTCAGATGAAAGAACAACTCGACTTGATCAGTTTCTATACCTGTGGAAAGATTGAAGCTCGTGAATGGAACGTAAGAAGGGGCTCAACTGCGCCAGAGGGTGCTGGTATGATTCATACGGACTTGCAGAAGGGATTTTTGAGTGCCAATGTATTACGTTACGAACAGTTGATGAAGAGTAAGGCTGATGTTATCAATCGAGATGTCGAAAAATCTATAAAGTATGACAAGGTAGGTAAGACCTATGAAATAAAGGATGGCGATATCATGGTGATCAAGGCTGTTGGTGCGAAGACTAGATAATGAGCTTATGTGATACGTTTATTCCAACTATATTAAACAATTTAGTCGATCAAATAACTGTAAATAGGACCTTATAAAGGATGATTGTTAGTATGGTGGCTTTATAGTAGAAAGAACACTTGGACTCAAAAAAGGAAAACTGGTATCTAGGTTCGTGTCTATGGTTTGCATTGTGTTTTGACAAGTTGTGGTTGGTCAGAGCGTTTGACAATAATTCTTCTCACGAACAGATTAGTCGAAGAGCTGGGTTTATATAAGTCCTGAGGACTGAGTCTCATCATTAAAAATACCACATCAAGTCAAATAAGAAGTAGAATTCTAAATACACATTAGGTATTTTTAGAGACGTGTTCGTCAATGGTGATGACATACCTTATCCTCAATGACCTTCGTCTTTGATAATACAGATGAAGGTCACTATTCCATTGGCAGCCCCAGGTTTGAAGCGTACCTGATGTTTATATCTGCTGTTGGAATTTTGAATTTATTCCAATAATTATTAACATTAAATACTAAAAAAATTTTCGAACAAATCAAAATCACAAAATTTAGTTATATAATTAACGCGCCGACTAATTTCTAAATTTTCGAAACCCTAACATTTTGATTTAGCCCTAAGCTGCAGCTGCTGCATTGGCGTCTTTGGTGTCATGAAAGACCACTTTCGATATATCAAAAATGAAGCTTTAGCCATTGCTATCATGATGGGTCTTGAACTAGAAGAAGAATACTCACGAACGAGTAAACTTATATTAACATTGTAGGCACCAGTAATTAGTTTCTAAAGATCGTACTAAATTGATTGCAGTTCAATATAAGGCATTACAGCTACAGCCAGTATATTAAGTGTACTCGCTCGAAAGCAGCAAGTCGTAAATCAAATGATGTTTATAATATATAACGTCGTCGATGATATATTAGTTATGTTACAGAAGTATTCTTAAAATTAGTCTAGCATTTACTGAATAATCATGAAATCTAATAATATATCTGATCAGCTTAAAATTAGAGTTCTACAATCTTACACTTCCTATACCGTTTCAATCCTTTGACTATAAGAATTGCTTCAATTGCTTTTCTTTTCCCACACTACGTTACAAACTTACATGATATTTAGTTATATCAAGAAACCGGTCGTTTATTACCGTAGATCTGGCACCTGAATACTGTATATATAAGTTCCTAATCGGCTCCCTGCAAGTAGTATAATTCGACCACAACAATAATTAAAGCTGTGTTGAGACTAGTTCCTACAATCTAATAAACATATTCCACCTCGCTATAACCGTAACTTCAAATGTAATATATTACATATTATAATTAATAGTATTATCTGTAATATTATGGGCGAATAACTATGGCCAACTTAGTTAGCTTAATAAACGTCAATTCCTCTAAATACTAGCTTTAACGTCACTATGAGAGACGAGTTGGGTAACGAGTCTCTTATATAGCCGCAGAATGAGCAGGAGCTCATACTGTAGAGTTAATTAATGTCTGACCGACGAAGTGACTCGGGATTGTGTATTCCGGTGCTAGTCCGATCTTCAATGTGGTTATATTGCGGAATGCATTACTACTTCACTAATAGTAGTCGGATATCACCAGTACTATTACATTATCATTAATTATAATAATATATAATT